>JANCOA010000009.1:7639388-7656000 GCA_024363135.1 Leptodoras oyakawai | reverse complement strand
AATGAGCCCTACGATGGATTAGCGCCCTGTCTAGGGTTGGTTCCTGCCCTTGCGCTTAGAGTTGCCGGCTGGGCACCGGCTCCCCCGTGACTGGGAATAAGCGGTACAGATAATGACTGACTGACTGATATATATTTATGATGTATGATAAACATGCCCTGAGAAATATTTAGTTAAAATAGTTTAGGTAAACAGTTTAATTCACATGGTTTGTCTGTCCCACATTTCTGATTCCTTTTACCTTAACTTTTACCTTACCTTACAGCCACAGTTTAGAAATCTACTACAATATAGTAACCATGCATCACCACTGCTCATCTAAAAAATTCAGCATTTAAAGTGTGTAATAATGCACCACCAGTCAGTGAATTTGAGTTTAATGTCATTTGATTGTCAGTGTGCTCAGCTTCAGCTTCAGTGTCTGCAAGGGTGGAGTATAAGAAGACTGCAGTCAAGTTGGACACATTCTCCATGATATCAAATCATAAAGTACAATGTGCTCGTTACTTCTAATAGTAACGTCGTTTTCAAACATCTATAATAAATCCATGTTATTTTTTGCTACATTTGTGTTCAAAAACACCCACATAAAGGCTACTGTCCACAGCTAATGGGGATATTTATTGAAAACAATGATTAGCCATACAACATAAAAAGGTTGACAGCCTCCATCTTTGTTTACATTTGACCCACTAACCACATAAACACGACCTTCTTGTCTACGTTGCTGCGGTAACCAATAAACCCACCGTTCATTTGTGGAGAAGAGTGGAACCTCACTAACCAATCAGATTGCAGAGCTGTTTGTAACGCGCTCTCTGATTGGCTGAGAAAGATTCCAGCAGTATTTTTTGAAAGGAAAGAAACAGCGGTAGACGGCTGTCAGGAATGGCCGGCTTCAGGGTGTGTTTACTGTATTATTCTTCATTTTTATGTATCTGAATTGAATGTATACACCGAGATTGTCGTTAATCAAGCAAATGTTTTTTATTTAAATGAATGCGTTACTGCAGAGTTATAATGTATATTAGCTTGGTAATGTCAGTAATAGTAATAACAGAACTGTTTCAGTTAAAGTGTCTTTATTCATGTCTTAGGGACTAAGCAGACACTTCCAGAGGCGCAGGAAAAAGAATGGCAGCAGTCGACGTTTAGCCCTGAAGGCCAAACCCTCATTAACTCCGTCATCTGACAGTCATATAAATGTGTGAGTACAGAAGTAAAATGGAGATTTTTACTAAATGCACTATAACTAATTGCTTGTCATGATATTATCATATGACAGGACTGGGCTTTCAGCATCTCCTTCACACGACAGTTCCCTTCCACATGCTGAGCAGAGCTCGTCTCCTTCCTTAGACATTTTGGAAAGGCTCATTATGCTTTAATCAGGGTGTAAACGCCTTTCTGTATAAACAGTCAGTATCTCAGGAAGTCTTGTCTTTTTTTCTTTTCCTTCCTGTCATTGCCAAAACTGTGTCTTCTTTAACAAAGGAAAATTCTGTCTCTCTGTGCTACTTTTAATTTCTCTGTAATCCATTATTCAGAAGCCTGTCTTGGGCTACAATATGAAATGACAAACCTTGACATAAAGCCACTTCTCAGGCCTGGAGTTTTTTGCAGTGAGTGCAATTAAGTAATTACGATGCAGTGAATTTATTCATTCATTCATTTTCTTAACCGCTTATTCCTTTTCAGGGTCACGGGAGAGCCGGTGCCTAGCCGGCCACATAAGGCACAAGGCAGGAACAACCCTAGACAGGGTGCCAATCCATCGTAGGGCACACACACACACTCAGACACACACTAGGGCCACTTTAGAGACACCAATCAACCTAACGTGCATGTCTTTGGACTGGGAGGAAACCGGAGTACCCGGAGTAAACCAACGCGGACACGGGGAGGACATGCTGACTCCACACAGAAAGGACCCAGACCGCCCCACCCGGGAATCGAACCCGGGACCTTCTCACTGTGAGGCAACGGTGCTACCCACCAAGCCACCGTGTCGCCCGCAGTGAATTTAATTCATAGAAAATTGTTTTTCCTTTTTATGGTCAATATACAAAATGTGCCAAACACAAGATTTAGTGCTGGAGAAAAACATTTTTAGTACAGTCGCACTTAATGAATCATTTTGACCCAGATAAGCTACAAATGTTAAGTACAGTAGCCTTTGACTACTAGACGTTTATAATGATGTGGATGCTTCACAGATACACAAATTCTTTTTAGACATTTTTTGTGCATGTGTGTATATACTTGCATAGTCATTTTTCCTCCTTTTTTTTGCCTATTTCTGTTGTTATAGTAAAAAGAATCCAGCTGACAGAACGCAGGAGGAGCTGCTTGTAGAAAGGTGTAATAGGAATACTGAGAGATTATCCTTCACACCAAGAAGTGGAAGATTGTTGACTGCAGTTGGGAAAGTTATGCAGCAATGTCAGAACAGAATTAGTCAGGCAAGTGTCATTAATGAGTGCCAAGTCAATGCTGGCAAATATGCTTTCACACATTGTATAGAAATGCAGCCAATTTCCTAATTCCTAATAATGTCTTTTAAAGATCTGGAGTGGATTTTGCAGTTTGTTTTTCTGGAGGGTTTATGCCCTGAGAGTGGAACTACTTCATCAGAAGGTGGATGAGCTTCAGAAGGAATTACTTCTGCTGCGTAATAATGCTCTGGTTAGTAGAAGCTATGGCTAATTCTACATAAGTGAAAAACTTTATCAACATTAAACATCAATTATTTTAAAAGAAATAATATTTAAATATCAGCTCAAATTCATGCATTTCCTAGCTATATGTAAAGAAATATGTAATAAATATTCTCTAATAATTTGCATGCCCTCTCTTATCCTGAAACTGCTTTGCTTATCATCTGAGTAGTTATTGAATTGTGTTATTTGTATACATTTCTTGATTCATAAACTTCTTGTATTTCCTTTTTTGGCATTTATAATAATATAATAATGTAGTTGGGCCCTTTTTATAGGCTGTACACCTGAGTTATTGATGACTGATTTGCTGTTAGATCTTGGCAAGGAACAAGCTAACAGGAAACCACACGGTTTTAGACGTTGGCTCTCATATAATTGTTGGTTTTAAAATTACATGAATCATTGAATTATACAACAGAAGATCTCTAAGCATTATATCAATGCCTTTGGTTCCATCTCTGCATATATTTTTTTTCCAAGTTACCTCCTGAGCCCAGGTGTTCTGGCTGTCATAGTACAACGGTCACGCAGAACAATCAGCACATCTCTGTTACTCCACCTGTTGCTCCTCCTTCCCCGCCAACACTTCCACCACCTCCACCACCACCTCCACCTCCACCTCCACCACCACCACCTATTCAAGTGTCACAGAGACTGCCTTTAGTGCCTAAAAGTAGGACCAGTAACTCATCATTGCAGGTAATAATCCATAAATTATAAAAAGTAATAGTTCACAATTTCTGTTTGTGTCATTATTAATTATTATCCAGCAGCATTTTTACTTAAAAGGGATCACTGGTACTAGTGTTGTTATTACTGATCTTGATCACCCTATCCATTCAGGAGAAGGTTGATCGATATGTTGCAGTAACACTTAAGGACCTGCAGGCAGTGCAACTAAGAAAAGTAACTGCTAATCCAAAAGTTTTGGTGAGGAAACATGCCTTATTTTGTTACCTTGTCATTGAACAACATGCTTATAAGAAATCTTGACAGTGAGGGTTTTTTGCAGATGCCTCCGGGTGGAAAAAGAGGCCCTCTAGTCACTATAGCAGACCTACAGAAAATCCGTTTAAGACGTGTTCAGTGCAGCTTCCCATCGCCAAAGAGGCGTAGCCCTGGCAGGTGAGTTCTGTATTAAACTTCATCATGACACTGTTGGCAAATATCTTCGCGTCATCAAGAAGTGTACAATCCAGGGTCTCAAGCTGAAGAGATCAGTGATGCAGAGAGAGACAGGGTAAAAGGAAAAATGAATGAAAGTGCATGTTTTCAGTGGCCAGAAGTGTAGTGCATACGTTTTATTGTGCTGCTTTGTGAAGAGTACTATAAATAATTCTGAATATTTTTCTCTAGCCAGACCACACAAGCAGCCTCTAAATGTTTGGTGCAAAATCAAAATAGCAAGTTACAGTTGGAAGACTAAAATAAGGAAAATAATATCTCTCCTGTATTACTGGAAGATAAGCAGAGAAACTGAGAAAATAACACTTCATATTGTATTGTTTTAGCTATACTGTAATAAAGTGAACCATACCCTACCATGTGCTGTGTTAACTAGCCTGTCAGCACACTAACATGTATTATCTTTGACAGCTTTTCTTGTGCTTAAACTGATGAATATATATGTGATGTTGCCCATTTTGGTTATTTTTCTATATTATATGGTAGCCATTTTCTTTTTTATCTTTTATTTAAAAGTTTTGTACTCCAAGGAAACAAACAGACCGACTGATGGGACAGTCATTGTTTGAGGTGGACAGGTGTAGGGTCTTCAAGCACAAGTGTTTGTGAACATTTGGTGTTCATTGAAATTGGATGATTCATAATTTCTGTAAAAGACAGGACTTAACAATTACTGATGTCTTTGAAGGCGGTGAATAAAATGTTGAGTTATAAGTGACATGAGTGCAAATTGGGTCATGGGCTAAAGACGCAAATCCTCATCTCTGTACTCGTGCATCCTTGTTTCTGGATTAGAGATCGAGATGGAGAAAGATACTTAAGCTAAACAATAACACAGTTAATATCAGTTGGCAGGAAATATATGAAAGAATGTGATGCTGGTAGAATGCCAGATCCATGGCTCTCTTCTGCTAATCAGAATGGATTTGCATTTGGCTTCAAATATTTTTTTAAGTACAAAACTATGCTGGAGCTATTTGACTGATTTGATTGTGTCTAAAGCATGTGATTTCTGTTCATTGTTTCTGTCTATAGATCTCCAAGTAAAAGCCCCATGAAACTACACTTACAACTGAGAAAAGTCCAAATTGACCGGTAATTGAATCTGCATTTATTTTAACTTCATTTGCTTTTTATAGAGATTCCCATATTGATATTTAAATATCAAGACACATTTCCTACCAAGACATTTTCTTTGGTAATCATTCCTGTCTTCCACAGTCACCCTCATGCTATTTGATAACTGCATGAATAAGCAGGGGTTTATGCCAAGTGTGCTTGTAGTATCATTCTTTAAAATCATTTCCACTTGTTTTGGCATGTTTTCAAATGCAGTGAAATTCATGGCTGATTGAAATTTTCACTCAACAGTCTCTAGAGTTTACAAAACAACTAAAAACATCCTGTGAGAGGAGGGTCTCCAACCAGAAACATCTTGTTGATGGCAGAGATCAGAAGAATATGACCAGACTGTTTTGAGCTGACAAGAAGTCTACAGTAACTCAAATAAGTACTCTTAACAACAATGTTGAGCAGAAAAGCATCTCAGCATGTACAAAACAGCAAACCTTGAAGTGGATGAAGACAACATTGTTTTCCATTCCAACCAAGAACTGGAAGTTGAGGTTATCATGAGCACAGACACTGGCGTGTAATGGTCATAAGACTGTGCCCATGGTAGCCTTATATTCATGATTCATTCACGATCATATGTCTCTGTGACCTCAGCGTGGTCCTCACTGTCTCCATTACACTGATAAGAATTGCCTGCTTTTAAGCAAGAAACCTTTACAGGTTGACTATTTAGTACTATTGCTCACTAAATGTTTGCACATGTTGTTTAACACTTGTACATGTAAATGTCAGGAATGAAAGCTTAATTTCTGATATATCCTCTCATTTTTTTATCTCAAACTTCGGAGTATAGCAAAAATAAAAGAAGTGGCCTTGCCTTTCCAATATCTTTGGAGGAACTGTAGGTTTAATCTGATCAAATTTATATATTGGAATTGCACATAGAATACAGTTCATGCTAAAACGTTTTAAGTCATGTTTTATGTCAGTTTAAGTTAGCAGAGTGATGTTGGCATGATGTCTGTGTTGGGTGCCCACCCAAATCCTTATAAAATGCTACACCAACAATTAGCAAAGGAAAACTTTTCACAACAACTTTATAAATGTTGGCCCAGTATTTGCAAGGTGGTCTTAAAAGTGGTTTAAGTATGTTGGCCTTGGTGGCCCAATAGGCAAAATTACATAAGGCCAATGCTGTGCTTCTAAATAAAATCCATCTTGGTTTGATCATCTTCCAGCTCTCCAACCATAGGCCACTCTGCTGATGCTGGTAGTTGGAAACAGTTACTATCTGTATTATTATAGAGAAATGGTTTTAATGAAAATAGGACTGTAGTAAGATGGAAAATCTCAAACATTTATTGATCTATGCAGATCAGTCTAATTAATCTTTTATTCTTAACCTAATAATAATACTAGCTAAATACTACATTCATACTACAAAACTAAAAACTAAGTACTCTTGTACTTCTTTATGAATTTGGTCCTGAAAATATATTTGCAAAAAGTTCATTCTTTGAGCTCCTATTTGAACAAGAAATGATATAGATTGTTAACGGTTTTAAAACATTACAGTTTTTGTATAAATAGAAGACATGGAGAGCTCTGGAGAGCTTCCGCGCTGTTTTCTGTTTGTTTTTGTATGCTATGCTGCTTGGAATAAGGTTTCTTGTGCTTTATATTACAAATCCTCTGGCACTGTTATGTTTTTATGGTTACTGAGTGTTTTTCAGTATGTGTATATATGCACTGTTGGTATGCTGTTGGTGTTCTTTTCACACAATATAAAAATGACGCCGTCTCACAGAGCTGCCGGCGCTGGGACAGTTTGAAGCAACACTGAACAAGCTTACTACTCTGCTCCATTACTGGCACATTTCTAAATAAAATGCTTGCTTTGCACATGGAATCACTGCTATTTGGCGAAAAATGTCATTTTTAAAAACGGGTTTAAATGTTGTAGTATTTTCTTGAAGCCACTTTTTACATACGTATCTGCCTAAATATAATGTGTAACGTGTGTATAATGTGCAAATCCTAAAGTAAATACATTCTTAACCAACTTTGGTCTATTTTTATTTCAGCTAAATGTAGGAAACTGATCCAGAAGACGCTAGATAAGATGCACGATACGGATTTCATTCATTCACTCATCTTCTTGGCCGCTTATTCTTGGCCGGTGGGCAACCCGAGACAGGGCTCCAATCCATCGTAGGACCCAGACCGCCCCACCCGGGGATCCAACCCGGGACCTTTTTGTTGTGGGGCGACGGTACTACCCACCGTGTCGCCCGGTTTCAGTGATTTAACAATCTGTTAATATGTCGATATGCTTATTTACTAATGACCCGGACACTCCGCTATACGTATTCTACGCTAATAGGAACTCAATATCCAGCGCAGAAAGAGTCTCATGTTTCCGCACGGTTACTTTTAGTTGATGATCACGGAAAGACCGCCCACCACAATGCTTCAGCCTGTATCTTTCAGCAATGGCGCGGCCTGTCAACATCAGCGCGTTTTTACAGTCAGAGATAATAGAGGACTCCCTGTACAAAGAAGAAGGTGTGTGTATATTAGGCATATTTGGGAAGAGTGCCGTGCAAGCCGGGTGTGCCAAGGAGTATCTTATAAACATTTTGTCAGACAAACAAGTCTTTTCCCTGTTTGGGACCGACAAGACAGACGGACTGGATGAACGGAGCTCGATCAAAGCGTATTATAACCAGGAAAACCGTGTGTTGTATTTGGTACTGACAACCATTTTCGACAACCGCCAGCTTCTCCGTGCATGTGAGGATTTAACCTCGGGTCTTGGTCATGCCGAAGCGCACGAATTTTGGAAAGGAGCTGAGAAGGATCACTGCCTCCAGCTGCTATATCTTTTCTCATTATGCCACATTCTGCTGTTAGTTCATCCTTCCTGCTCCTTCGATGTCACTTATGACAGGTTGTTCCGCGCCTTGGACGCACTGCGCCAGAAAACGTTACCTTTACTCCGTGCTGCCATAAAGGATTGCCCTGTGTCAAAGGAATGGAAGATGAACTGCCGGCCCTGTCCTCCTCGTCTGCTGTTTGTGTTCCAGATGAATGGGGCACTGAGGATCAGTGCATCTGGACTTGCTGGAAATGGCAATGAGGGCACAGGTGTTGACAAACCTAAGAAACACTCCCCTAGGAGGCGTCTTCAACATGCATTAGAAGATCAGATCTACCGAATATTCCGTAAGAGCAGAGTCCTCACCAACCAGAGCAGCAACTGTCTGTTCACAGTGCCCGCAAACCAGGCTTTTGTCTACGTGGTTCCGGGACCAGAGGAAGATATGATTGGTTCGTTGCTTGGGCAGTTGCGGGCAAACTGTGTGCTACGTGAATGTGACCCTGGCACACCTGCCCCTGTGCAAAGGCGATACCAACAGATGCGCCACTCTAGGTATCCCTCATTTACCATGGAGAATAGTGGTCTTTTTTCATCAGGAGGTCAGTTAGTGGACTGTACTCTGAAGGAGTTTCTTTGGCAGCATGTAGAACTTGTGCTGAGTAAAAAAGGCTTTGACGACAGTGTGGGTCGAAACCCACAGCCATCTCACTTCGAGTTACCCACCTACTCCAAGTGGACTCGCGTCGCTTCTAGGCTGTACCAAGTCATGATCGAGAACAATGATGACACTGCAGAACTTTTCCATAAAGTGCAGGGTCAGCTTAAGGTTCTTGAAGGCTTCCTGGATGCAGATGCAAAATTCTCTGAAAACAGGTGTCAGAAAGCATTACCGCTGGCTCACAGTGCATATCAGTCCAATCTGCCACACAACTACACTACTACAGTGCATAAGAACCAGCTAGCTCAGGCGCTACGGGTCTACAGTCAGCACGCCAGGGGAGTAGCCTTCCAGCGGTATGCCTTACAGCTTCATGAGGATTGCTACAAGTTCTGGAGTAACGGACACCAGCTGTGTGAGGAGCGCAGCCTCACTGATCAGCACTGTGTGCACAAGTTTCATCTGCTGCCCAAACCAGGTAAACACCAATGCTGTGGTTACATAAAGGTTTCATTCAATTTGAATAAAGACTTGATGTTCATGTACCATGTACAGTACTGTGCAAAAGTTTTAGGCAGGTGTGAAAAAATGCTGTAAACTAAGAATGCTTTCAAAAATGGAAGTGTTAATAGTTTTTCATCAAGTAAAAAATGCAGTGAATGAACAGAAGAGAAATCTAAATCAAATCAATATTTGGTGTGACCACCTTCAAAACAGCATCAATTCTTGGTACACTTACACACTTTTTGAAGGAACTTGACTGTTAGGCTTCCTCAATTCCTTCCATCTTCTCAAGTAATCCCAGACAGACGATGATGTTGAGATCAAGGATCTGTGGGGGCCATAACATCATAACAACTTCAAGGACTTATTGTTGTTCTTGATGCTGAAGATGGCCTAGTTGGGCTTGCCAAAATCATGCTACGATTTAATTAAACAAGTAAAATTAGGCTAACAGTTCATGTCAAAGCAATCTATAAGCTTGTAGTGCCTTTTAGACTAGTTACTCACACTTTCGCTAGTTAACGTTTGCTGTCTTATTCAAAGCACCAAAATATTTTTTATATTAAATGTATAAAACTATAAAACTGTATAATACTCGCACACTGACATCCGTCTTTTCCATGTCTTTATATCCACTTCGCTACGTGATAGTGTCGTGAAAAAATGAGGTTCTGGAATTGTAGCCCTGAAACTGCTGTCTTGTGTTCTGCAGTCAGACCCTTCTTGACTGTTCAGCTACATAGATGATGGCTTTTTATTGTCATCATATTGTTGTAAAATGCTTAGAGTTTTTTCAGTTCCAGAAGAGAAGATCTGAGTTATTTCAGTCAACTTTGACTTCAGGGTTAGGCCCAGAGTTGTTAAGCCGCCTTTCTGGAATACCCCCTGGGTTGATCAGTTTTAGCATAATGAACACAAAAAGAATCCTGAAAACTAAAAATATCAAGCTTAAATGAAATGTGTTTTTGTCAGGTGAACATAAAATGTGTGTGTTATTTGACAGTTCTGAACATTTGTGTAGACTTGTTCAGAAATTCTTTTGAAAAGGGTTTGTTAAAGGAAATCTGCCAGTGATTGAGTTACCTCTCTTTCTGGAACAGAAAACCCAGAGTTTCCCCTCTCCTCAGGGTTAACGAAGTCAGAGTTTTGGCTTAACCTGCTTTCTGGAATACCCTCAAGACTTGTGTTGGTCCACAGAGTATTTTGGATTTTTCCATGGTATCAAGGACAAAATGGCACTCTATCTAAAGGAAGACCAATTTACAGCTACAGATGCACTTTAATTTTACATCTAATTATGACAATTGGTTAATGAGAAGATCCTAAAATTATCATTGCATGAATTTCTGGACACTTCCAGGCTGTTTAAAGAGACAGTCAGCTTCGTGTATATTAGCTTTTGAACTGCTGGTTGTGTGAAATGACCTCAGATGTGAACAGTTTAGATACCCAGATTGATTTGCTAAAGGAAATATATGATAACTTGAAAAAAAATGAGACTGAATATTTTTAGCCTAGCTTTACAACCCCAATTCCAATGAAGTTGGGGCATTGTGTAAAACAAATTGCAAATCCTTTTCAACACATTCAATTGAATACACTACAAAGATATGATATATAATATTCAAGCTGATAAACTTTATTGTTTTTTAGCAAATATTCACTAATTTTGAATTTGATGCCTGCAACATGTTCCAAAACAGTTGGGACAGGGGCAACAAAAGATTGAGAAACTTGTCATTTCTATACATTTTATTCCTAATGAGCGAGCACAGTTTTCATTCCAGCATTTCACTAGCTCCCCACTACAAGAAGATTTTGTACATATTAAATGTTTTTTTATAGTATAACTTCAAAGACAAACACTGATTAGCCATAACATTAAAGCCACCTGTCTAATATTATGTAGTTCCCCTTGTGCCACCAGAACAGCTCTGATCCATCAAGGCATGGACTCCACAAGACCTCTGAATGTGTACTGTGGTATCTGGCACCAAGACAAAAGACAAAGACAAAGTGAGACATATTTGTCACTTGTGTTTGCACACAGTGAAATGCAACCTCCGCATTTAACCCATCCATGCAGTGAGACACACTAGTGAACACACATGCCTGGAGCGGTAGGCAGCCCTAGCCACAGTGCCCGGGGAGCCAATGCCTTGCTCAAGGGCACTTCAGCCAAGTCCAGTCACGGGAATCGATCCCGGGACCTTCCGATCACGGAGCAGACACCCTAACCACCAGACCATGACTGCCCCAAACGTTAGTAGCAGATCCTTTAAATCTTGTTTCCAACCCAAGTTCCAGGGGTGGGTCTCCATGGATCAGTCCAGCACATCCCACAGATTTGATCTGGGGAAATTGGAAGCCTAGTCAATACCTCAAACATTTTGCATTCTGGGAAAACCCCACAAGACTTGCTGTTTTGCGGATGCTCTGACCCAAATGTATAGCCAACACAACTTGACCCTTTTCAAGGGTGCTTAGTTCCTAATGCTTACCTGCTTTTCTAGCTTCCAACACATCAACTTTTAGTACTCATTGTTTTTCACTGCCTAATATATCCCAGCCCATGACAGATGTCATTAAAACAATATAATATTATTGACTTTTGACTATTGACTAGGTGTGTGTATATAACCCATTATAATTTGACATGATGTATTAAATGTCTGTCACCACGTCATGAGGAAGAAGCTTTTACAGTTATAATTTTATATAAAATTCCCTGCCATATGTAATGTACACCAATCAGGCATAACATTATGATCACCCCCTTTTCTCTACACTAGATGCACTTGTAGTTGTAGAATTACAGACTGTAATCTGTCTGTTTCTCTGCATAATATGCTAGTCCCTTTTACATTTATGGCATTTAGCAGATGCTCTTATCCAGAGTGACTTACAAGAGTGCTTAGTCCTTAACTGTGGTAACTACGATACTGCTAGAATAAGACGTATACTACCTAATAAAATTACAAGTAAAACAAATCTCAAAACCCAATTATTCCTAAACTACACAAAAAAAGGACTATTCTCTTCTCTAATGGTCAGGACCAGTACACACCAGATACTATTTGGGTGATAGGTCATTCTCAGCATTGCAGTGACACTGATGTGGTGATGGTGTGTTAGTGTGTATGCAAGTGTATCAGACACAACACTACTGCTGCAGTGTTTACACAGTGCATTTTGCTGCAGTCAGAGACAGTAGCTCATCTGTTGTTGCACATTGTGTGTTAGTCATCCTCTAATCCTTCATCAGTGCTCACAGGATGCTGGTGACTGGATATTTTTGGTTGGTGGACTATTTTCAGTCCAGCAGTGACACTGAGGTGTTTTAAAAACTCTAGCAGTGCTGCTGTGTCTGATCCACTCACACCAGTAACAAAGTGTGTAGAGAAACAGATGGACTACAGGTTGTAATTGTAGAACTACAAAAGTGCTTCTATGTGGTAACTGGAACTGGGAAAATGGACGTGTGCAGAGAAAATGAAGTGGTCATAATGTTATGCCTGATCGTTGTATAAGATAATGGAAATGCCATTGTCTTTGTACAGGAGAGAAGCCTGAGGTGGATCACAATCCTCCTATTCTTTATCACAACAGCAGAGGACGCTCAACAAGTTCCTGTAACTGTGGCAGGAAGCAAGCCCCTCGAGAAGACCCGTTTGACATCCAGACTGCAAACTACGACTTCTATTTAGTCTGTAGCAATAATTTTGAAATATTTTGACCATAAAACTTTATGAAATGTATGGGTAATGGGGCTATAAAGATGTTTGTCTTTGACTTGATATTTCCAAATTTTCAGTAACATTGCATGCATATGGTATTTTTTTGGTCTTATTAACTTCAAGAATGTAAATTAATGTACATTTTAGTGCCTTCCCCTTCTTGAATACACCTACGTCCACTTAGGAAAGGCTATTTATTTGCTGATGAGAATAATCTGGTGTGTTGGGAACCAGAAGAAAACCTGAAAATATGCAGAATAGGGTGTATTGTAGGACCAAGATTGAGAATCTGTGACTGAAGTGATAACAGAAACTAACTTGTCTCATGTATGTTCCACAGCATTAGAAACAAATGGAATAAAACTATGTATGGTTCATTAACGAACATTAAAAATGACATTTTTGGTAATAATTAACCTTGGGCTCGTAACAGCGGTCCTTCATGAATTACTTTATGGCAGCATGCCCCAAAGTGTTTTATGCCCTAGTTATATGAGACTCTTTGTATAGTCACAGTAAATAAAGTAGTAAGACAGTGCATTTCTCTTAAATTAATACTACTAAGCACATAGCCTGGATGACTGAAAAACTCCCTTTCTACCTTTCTTTGTAATTCTCTCTGTCTTTATTCAGATGCTTGAAGAGAAGTGCTGTAGTAAACTGGAGAGGATAAACTTCCCAGTGTTCCAGGCTAGCACTTCAGACCCAGCACCTGCCTGTGATGATGCATCCAGACGTTCAGAAGTGCCAGTATCTGAGGTCGAACGTCTCAAAGAAAAAGAAAGTGTGACGCATACTCCTGGAGAAAGCACAAGTCTAAGTCTTGCTCTTAGTCTTGGCCAATCCACTGACAGCCTGGGTGCATATGCTGATGGCGCTGAGGGGCATGAAAAGAGGCCAAGTGTTGATAGACAAGCATCAACTGTGGAGTATCTACCTGGTATGCTCCACTCCGGATGTCCTAAAGGACTTCTTCCTAAATTCTCTAGCTGGTCACTGGTCAAGCTTGGGCCAGCTAAGTCTTATAACACACTTGTGGGTTTGGAGCAGCCTAGCTTCTTGCCTGGCTCAGCATTTCTCCTGCCATGGGATTTGGTGATCCGAAGCCGCTCAGAGGATGATGCTAGCTCTACAGAGCTAGATGGTGGAGCATCATCATGGCCCGCTCCCAACAAAGTGCCTGCTGGGAAACGGGGCTCTGTTGGAATCGGACGCAGCCGAAGGCGGGATGACGTTTTGCGTGTCTATGTAGGTTTCGAGTATGAGGACAGTAGGGGACGCCGATTCCTCAGCTCTGGTCCAGATAAAGTAGTAAAAGTTCTTGGACAAGGAGGGCCCAAGGAGCCAGCTACTCGTGCACTGAACTCGGACATGCCCCTGTACATTCCATCTCCTGCCCAGGGCAGAGGAATCAAGCCTCACTATGCTCAGCTGGCTCGCCTCTTTGTTGTGGTTCCTGATGGACCAATTGAGATTACACTTAGCCCACAGGTAAACAGTCAAATTGTGTAAATCCATGTAGGTAATCTACTGTGCTGACAATACTGCCCACACACAATTTCCCTATTTTACTCAGATCCACTCAGTTAAATGCTTCAGTGTATGGTACTGTAATGCTCTGTACTATAATGGCCATACTTAATTTTTAGCTACTCAGAGATTGTTCTGTGCTGCAAGGTTTGTAACTTTTGCATTTGTTGAATGTTATTTCCTGTATATATTTAGCCACCTTTAGAAAATATGAAACTACTGTTGTGGTACTCGAGAACTGTCTTGAGACCACACATCTTGGCCTTGGTCTCGGTCTTATCACTTTGTCAGCTACACTTGGGTGAAACTTTACTTGTCTTATGTCAGTCCAGCAAAACTCCAAAATATTTTTTAACACCGAGCCATACATGTTGCTATTATGATTTTCCTCTTACAGTGCAAACTGCAAATGTCTAACTCTGCATATGGAGTGTTATAGTGTTTCAGAATGCTTCATCTTAAGTTCAGAATAATACAGTACAAAACAATAATATAAAATTCCACAGTTTACTTTAGTTAATTCAAGGGAAATTTCAAGCAAATTAACACATCTGAGCATTTAATCTCAGTCTTGACACGGACTCGACCTTGTCCATGGCCTTGCTCCGTTGACGTGCTCTGTTGGACTCCATGGACTATGGTCTTGTCTCAGTCCAGAACCCATCACTATATTAAACAGACAAATGATGACATAACCACTACTAATCTGTGTAGCGTTTTGTGTATTGTATTTATTGTGTTGTGTTTGTGCCAACAGGTTCAACCAGGCCCCCCTCCCTGTCCCATTTTCCATCCTGAGCAGCCAGAGGTTGTGCTGCCCCCTGATGGACTGTGGGTGCTACGATTTCCCTATGCCTATGTGACCGACAGTGGGCCATGCTATCCTCCAAAAGAGAATCAACCACTGGTTGCCTTCCGGGTCCTGAAGGGCATTTTGCGAGCCAATACTGCTTGTTCTCCTGCACAGTGATAAACAGCACTATAATAATACATTTAGCAGCACTAAATAACTTGAGAGATCCTGTACATTTTCTCCTTGATGTTATAACACTTTTTGAATGTTGCTTTTGCTTTCATTTGTTTCATGCTCATTTTCAGACAGTTGATCATGAAAATCACTGTCACAGTTTTGTTTATGTAATGCCAGCTGTTGAGAATAAAAGTTATTTTTTAAAAGTCCAAGCAGTTGTTTTAAGTAATATTTTTATTGATGTGAATTAATTAACAGCGATTGAGTGAATTGTGGTTGTTGTTGAAAGGTAATTGGGTACAAGAACTTGGCTTATTAATCATTAAAAGCAATTTCCCTGCTTAACTGCTTAAGGACAATAATACAACCATGTTATGAGGAGAGACGTATGAGCAGAAACAGCCCTGCTCTTGGTACAGGTTATTTAATACCTATTAACTGAAATACCTAACAAACATTATCTTTTTAATTCTTAATTTATAGCATGATTGGAGCTAAGTACTGTACCTATTTAGCTACTTAGTAAACTACTTAGTAAACTGAACAAAACAATGCCTCCATGTCAGAAATTGGTCGTAACCAGAAAGCTTCCCCCTCCCTGACGCAGATTCAGAGGTTCCCATTAGCATGCCACCCTAATTACTGCAGAGAAATCTGTTAAAACCCTTGGTATTTGCTTTAGTTTGGTAGTAGAAAAGACACCTATGTTGAAATGCCAATCCAGTTACTTTATGGTAGATGCTGTCTTATTGAGATCATGGTCTCCTGTGAGCTCAAATGATGAATGTGACACTGTTCAGCAGGTTGTTGTTCCTCTTCCCTATAGGTCCCTAGTTTTGGCATTAGCCCATGACCATCCTCTCTCTGGTCACCTGGGTATTGGGAAGACTTTGCAGTGTATTTTGCAGCATTTCCTTTGGCCCGCCATCAAGTCCGATATTACTCTATATTGTCACTCGTGCCATACCTGTCAGGTGGTTTAGAAACTGAATAGGTTTATTCCTCTGGCTCCCCTGTGTCCCATATCTACAGTTGGAGAACCATTTGAAAGAATTTTGAGTGCGAAAGAAACTGACTGTATATGCCCTCTGCCTAAAACCTGTTCCAGGAATTATCTTTTACCTCTGATGTCTGCACTTTAAGGTTCCCTGAAGGTCCTGTTATGCTCTTTAAAAGTTAAAAATATTGAACATGTGTACTACATGTGACAACAATGTATTCTTCATATGCCTGGGCTGTGGGGATGGTGAACTAGTTTTGAAGCCTTCAGTGAGAATCTAATTAACCCTGATAGGGCACACCTGAAAACCATTTCAGGTGACTACCTCTTGAAGCTCATTGAGAGAAAGCCAA
>JANCOA010000009.1:7617143-7627734 GCA_024363135.1 Leptodoras oyakawai | reverse complement strand
TTTTGTTTTTTTTAGATCACGTAGAGGAAAAAAATATGGAATCTCTCAGTGCTGAGGAAAATATTATTTAATAACTGTAATTTGCAGTTCTAAGACAAACACCTGCATCAGATTAAATTTGATAATTAGTCTTCAGTTAAAAAAGGGTGTTCACACCTCGGAGAGCTGTTGCACAAAGCGGATTGACATGAATCATGGCTCCAAAATGAGAGATGTCAATTGAAACAAAGGAGAGGATTATAAAACTTCTTCAAGAAGGTAGATCATCATGAAATGTTGCAAACTATGTTGTTGCATAATCTGGACCAAGTGGGAGGGTTGTAAAAGGGAAGCATACTGGTAGACCATGGAAGACATCAAAGCATCACGATAGAAAACTTAAATTAATGTCTTAAACTGCACAACAAAACAAATGAGAAACGAGTGGGTGGAAACTGGAGTCAATGTCTATGATGTAAGAAATTGCCTAAAAGAAATGGCTTTTGTTTGGCTCTTCTGTATGTAAATCCCATCATTAACACTTACACTGGGCTAACGACTTTGTGTCTAGTTTATGTAACTCCTTGGTCAAAAACTCGACTTTCCCTTTTAGATCGACCACATCGTCCGTACACACCGACAATGATTGCTCAACGCCCACCACCGTTTTCTGTACGTTGGCAAATTCGGACTTCATCGTTGCAAAATCCCTGAAAAACTCTTGCCACTTGCATTTCAGCAACAACGGCCTGAACCAGCTCTGCAGCACTGAAAAATCCGTTGGGACCTCCATGGGGGCGCACGCTTTCCTCGGTGTGGTTGCAACGGCGTCAGTCGGGGATGAGGCCTGTGAAGATCGGAAAAGTGGCGCCGTTGAGCCAGCCACTTTATTCACTTTAGGAGGCATTACGATGTTACCATGAATGGTGACGGTAACTAAGATTAATATAAAACTAAACTCGATACAAAAACAAGAAAAGAAGGGAAAAAACGAGAGGTGCCTTATTTATTTAGTTAAATGAACGCTTGCCTCGTGGAGAGCTCTAGCCACACACATACGCCATGCCAAGTCAAACCGGAAGTCCAACACTGGGCTAAAGAAAAGCAATCATGGACTGTGGGGGACTGGATAAAAGTGATCAATGATGAATCACAAATCTGCATTGAGCAAGGTGATGCTGGAACATTTTGTTTGGTGCTGGTCCAATAAAATTTGGACCAGCTCCAAAAAGATGACTGCCCGAAGAAAACAAAATGTGCACAGTCAGTGGTGATATGGGCCTGCATGTCAGGCAAAGGCACTGGGAAGATGGCAGTCACTACAGCTTCAATAAATGCCACAGTCTACATTAAAAGTTTGGACACTTTTCTTATTCCATCAGTTTGGTGCTGATGACTTCATTTTTTTCAAGATGATAGTGCATCTTGCCATAGGGCAAAGGACATGGAAGCATTCCCCCAAGAAATACATAGAATGTCGATGCCATGGACTGCAAATAGGCTGGTTGGTGGAAATTGAATGCAATGGTCAATGACAAGGCTCCAACCTGCAAAGCTGATCTGGCAACAGAAATAAGAGACCGATGGAGCCAGATTGATGAATACTGTTTGCCATTAGTTAAGTCCATGCCTCAAAGTCTGGAAGGGAATTTATGAAGGCAGTTACATTATGTTCAGTTCAATAATTCACAGGGTACAATTCAATTAATATTTAAACCTCCCAGAAATAGATAAATGTTGCATCCCTGTCAAAAGTCCATCTACATGAGATCTGTGTTCAAATAAGTGGAGCCAAACCATCCCATAATACTTCTAAATGCATGATTTGGTCTTCTTTGTGGTAAATGAGCCTGAGCACTTGTGAGCTTTTCATGAACTGACAAATGCAGCATCATTTTAAATCAACCATCCAGTCAAGAGTGGGACCATGGGAATATTTGTTTTTAGTGTGCCGAAACAAACTGTAATATGCTGTTATCTGAGGCTAGGTTTTTTTTCTAGATGTAGACCTTGATGTTGACCTGAATTGATGTATCAAACCATTGAATTTAAATTGTATTGATAACTGCATTTGATTTTTTCCCCTCTAGCTTCTCCTTCTGCCGCTTTTTCAATTGGTGCTGGCTCCAAGCCCAGCAATTCACGACAAAGACTACAGGCTCGCAGGCAGCACACAAGAAAGAAGTAATGCTGACTATGAGGATATTATTTGGACACATGCAACACCCCCTCTGACTATTCTAGCTGCTGCTGCTGCTAAAAGGACTTGATCAGGATTCTAATAGTACCTGAACACAACTGATGTTTGGGTTGAAGTATCATTAGATAACACAAACCTTTTTTGTCAAGAGGTCTTGGCATATCAACATCTTCCTGTATGGAGTCAGACTGATGACGCGTTACATGGACAGACAGAACTACTTGGTAAATTAAAAGTATGATGAGACGATTATAAACCTGGATGTGTGAAGTTCATTCTAAAAAGAGCTGAATTTAAGTTTGATTCTGGTCTGGGTTTTTTTTTTTCAGGAAATTGTACTTGGTTGGATTTTTTTTAACCTGTCTGTGTGACCTACTTTTATGTGTTTATTCACATTACATTCAACATCAATAATCAGTTTATACTTTTTTCAGATGAGTACTTTCAAGATAACATACTTTCATGTCTCCTTGACTAAACTGCTCAAAAATTCAGAAAGTCAGCTCTTGTCTTCAAAAAGTGTTTTAATTGAAATATGTGCCTCATCCAAATGCGTTCAGCAGCAAAATAAAGTTTTGTTTAGAATTTTCCATTGCTTTTATGGCTTTTCCATTTAAAATATTTCCTTGGCGCATGTTTAAAAGTAGGTCACGCTAACGTTGATTCAAACCAAAGCAGATGATTTAATACAAACTGTTCTTGGTTTTCAACCATCTGTGTGCTATTGGCTTTTTGACTACCTCATCTGTTTACTCCAGTAAATGATATTCACCAGTCCTTTCATTCTCAGTGTCCTCCCTTTAACTGTCCCATCATCTTAAATATTATGAGTTGTTTGTGGCTACTATTAAGCATTATTCATATTGTTAACTCTTTACTCTTGTCCCATTAATGCAACTGCTTCTATGTCCTTTCTGCTTTTCTTGTCTTTGTTTAGTTTTTTTTTTCCAGAGCTAATACCTCTTTATTAGTCTATCTGTGGCTGTCATTGTCAGTAGGCTGGGGGGTAATCATCATCCTGAGCTACAAGTTTGCTATTTATTCATATTCCAGAGCTTTTTATATGAGCAGAAGTCACTGTCTTGTTATTTTACCAGTTTGAATATTAGACATTGTTTCACCTCTGAATTGTTTTACAATTCTTTGTGCCTTAGTGCATCTGACTGCAGGTTATGTGCTGTTAATGATGTCAGACTTGTGAAGGCTGTGAAAGCAACTGATTGGCTTTAATATGTAGTGTTTAGGACTTTTGTGAATACTCAACTAGTTAGTGATCTCAGGGTTTGGGGTTGGACTCTGAATTCCTTCAAAGCTCAGTCCTCTAGCGTGATTGGGAAAATGCGTGATGCAGGTGACAAGTATGTGAAAGCAAGTGTAGTCCTTTTTAATGCATGCACCTTCTAGGCTATGTATGTATGCTATAGCTTGCGCATGTTTTGTGAAATACCTTTTGTTATGATTTAGTGAGTACTATTGTCATTCCTACAGGATAGTCTGAAGCCAGAATGCTTAACTAAAATAATATTTAAAGTTTTATATTGCAATTGTCAGTTGCTAATAAGTCAATAGAGCTGACCCATCAGACCTGTTTAAGAAACTCTCAGGTGTGTATTTTCAGGCATTGAGCTAGATTCTTATACATTGTGTCCAATCCATTTTCGGTTGTGTACGCCCTGAGCCCAGTTGTTTCAGGATAAAGATTTGGAAGCACATATTTTCCCTCTCACTGTTTATACTTGGTACAAACCCAGTTGCATGGCCACAGATTTTAGTATGGTATTCCTTCTCTTAGACTGTAATATATTAAAAGGTATTCAGTAGGTTTTACACTGGTAAGAAGTCCTATCAAACCAACTGGCACATACATAGACTGTTGAGCAACTTGGTATTCTGAGAGCTGGATTTCTTACTATGTATGTATGTGAATAGATCCTGTATTGTGTGTTTTCCAGCTATAGTATGTAGTGTGTGGGTGTATGTAAAGTTAATGCCTGGAAAAGTGTGCATGAAAGTGTATGAGTGATTTGGAGCAGCATTTTAAAATAAATCTGTCTGTTCTGGTGGTATGTGCTGGTTTTCAATAAAAATGCAACAAAGTCTTTGCCTAGATTGCTGTTTACCAAGGATACGGTGTTGAAATGGCCCATTGTGGAGACTCCTTATCTTGCCTAAACATGGCAAAAATTGGGAATACATTGGTTTGTTTAATGACTATGATGTACATAAAGGCAACAACATAACTAATGGCAAAATTAAATCTTTAAAAAAGCCTTGAGACAATTGCTCCTGACTAAGAATACTTGTAAAATTAAACATTATACATGGTTTCATGAATTAGTACATATTTCATAGTTTATCATAAGTGAACATGTTAGGATTTCTGCTTTTTATGTTTCTTTCTATTCCGTCTTTTCTTTGCTGCAGGAGGTTGAAGTTGTTCATCCACAGATAGTTCTGTTTGCTCGTCTTCACCAACAGAAGGATCACTTATGGAAGGAGGCCTGTGATGACAATGTCATGACTATCAGATTAATTTTAATCATTAAGTAAATTTAAGATTCGAACAAATGAGAACAGGAATTGAAACATCAGAGCTTGCCAAATAAAGTTGTTCTTTAGCCAGTGGTTCACAGTTGACTTACTGTTCATCAAGGCCTGTGTGCCTTTCCAGCATTGCCACAAAGAAACCATGGGTGAAGGTTTTTGTAGTGCTGGCTCTGAGACACTGTGTCAGTGGGTCATGACCTCGTTCAGGCCACTCTGGAAGGAGATGAATTAGCCTATAAATGGTAAAAGCAGGTGTAAAAAAACGTGTCTGATTAAAAGATTTCTTATAGAGTGAATCACAAGATGTTTCAGGGAGAGATTACTCTCACTGACAAATGAGTCATCCGTTAGGATCCATTAGTATGGCACTTACTTGACATCAATAATGATGGGAAAAACTACAGTACAATAACTGAATGGAACTTTCAAAAGCCTCCAAGAGACTTGTACAATTGTACATTTTTCAGATTTATCAGGCAATGATGAAAGAGATGAAAACAGCTGCCATACATTTCTTGAGCCAACTTCTAGCGTCACTGTAAGTCAAAAGTCTCAGGCCACCCTTTTATTTCAGAAACAAAAGGCAAAATTACATATCTGAATACCCCAGCAACTAATGGGTGAGCAACCTTTAGTTTATGACCAGAACATAGCTGCCATCTTGAAAGCCACCATATTGGATCAAAGACAAGTTTTTTCCCCCAATGGGAAGGTGGTCATGTAGCATATCAGAAGACCAGAACTGTCTCGGAAATCAACTGTCATAATCAGATTTGCAATATCTCTTGGAGTTCAATAATTATCAACCCAGAAATTAGCAACAACAACTGGGAACATTGCCTGTGATGCACAGCTATTTGACGCTGTCCCTGGTGCTGAACAATTGGATCCTTCAGTTCTGTGTTCAGCATCAGGAACAGCGTCAAATAGCTGTGCATCACAGGCAATGTTCCCAGTTGTTGTTGCTAATTTCTGGGTTGATAATTATCGAACTCGGATTTCCGCAAATCGGATTTCCAAGGCATTGTTCCTAGATGTGGTTGCAACTTTTCCGGCCCTGGAAAATTTTAAAATTTCATGACTTCCAGGATTTCCAGTGCCTGTTGGGACCCTGTCACTTGCTACTATTAATCATTCAAAATATGCTGGTTGATTGAAAAACTTCACAAACATTTGTACGTTTAGTTTACCTAAAATCAGTATTTTTCTCAAGACAAGCAGTCATAACCTCCTCATTCTCCTGTGGATTAATTGAGCAGGTGGAATAAATAAGGCGCTGGAGCTTTGGAAACTTCAGTGCATGGTTCAGGCAACGAAGCTGAAATGCAGCTAGTGCCTTCAGACGCTCAGGGTCCTGTTCCTCCAAGGCACCATTATGCAAACACACCATTCCTGCGACAGGAAAAAAAAAAAGTGACTGACCAGGAAACATCTTTTATAATCCTTTACTCTGCTACTGAATAACTGATAAACCTTGGTTAATTAATTTACAGTGTTAAAAACTCAAAAACTGTTAATATTGCAAGTTTTGTGTTAAAAGTTAATGATGAGTAGCAGAGCCGATCGTAGCCTTAAGTTTGGAGTTTGCTGCACTAACTTTCATCTGCACCATGATCACTTAAGATGCAACTTAAGTATTGCATGAAGTGATCCTTAATCACAATATTGTTGCATTTAAAGTAGTTTCAACTGTAAGTAAGTAAATATTTATTTATATAGCACTTTTCCCAAGTAAAACTACAAAGTGCTTCACAAAGTCATAAAAACAAAAAAATAAGAATAAAAACAATAAGAACAAAAATCCTAGCTGTGCCCATCTATAAAAGCTACAGAGTGCAAGTAGGTTTTTAGTTTTTAGACGGAGATCTAACAGCAGATCGTTCTAGAATTTTGGAGCGCACACTGAAAAGGCACAATCACCCCTCCGTCTCCGTTTAGTCCTAGGGACTACAAACAATTCCCTGTTAGAGGAACGCAATACTCTACTATTTGAGAAGGGTATTAACAAGTCAGATAAGTAGTCTGGACCATCTCCGTGTAGGGCTTGATATGTTAAAACTAAAATTTTAAAACGAACTCTAAAAGCAACAGGGAGCCAATGCAGGGCAGCTAGAACTGGAGTAATATGGTCACGTTTCTTTGTTCCAGTGAGCACTCGTACTGCTGCATTTTGGACTAATTGGAGCTGAGCCATACTTTCAGAACCAAGACATGTAAATAACACATTACAATAATCCAAATGAGACAAGCTTAATTTGAGCTTAACTATATTTCTCAGCTGAAAATAATAAACCTGTGAGAGCTTCCTCACATGTGTTGAGAAACTCGTATCAGCATAAAAAATGACTCCTCAATTTCTAGGATGAACACTGATCCTTGAGGATAACTAGTCCAATTCATTAGTCAAATCACTGGCCACATTTTGAGGTCCCAAAATCAAAACTCTTTTCCTCATTTAATTGAAGAAAATTTGAATTCATCCAAGACTTAATGGAATTAATACATTCCAATAAATTCTGGATCCCTGTAAAATAATTTTTCTTTACTGAGAAATAGTTGTGCATCATCAGCATAAAAATTATAAGAAATATTAAAACTCTCAATCAGTTTCCCAGTGGAAGCATATATATTGAAAAGAGAATAGGGCCAGGAATTGAGCCCTGTGGAACCCCACAACATAAGTCTGATTGTGATGACTGACTTTCACCAATAACTACCATGAATTTCCTGTCTGACAGATAGGACCTAAACCAATCTAAAACTACGCCCAACAATCCAACCCAATTTCGAAGCCTATCTAATTAAATATTGTGATCAACTATGTCAAAAACAGCAGAGATATCCAATAAAACCAAAACAGAGACCTCCCCCATATTTGCATTCATCTGAATATCACTCAAGATCCTTACAAGTGCCATTTCTGTACTGTGATTTCTCCTAAAACCTGATTGAAATTTATCAAAAATACAACTCTGGTCCACTCTTGATAAGAACTGCTTTACTACAATCTTCTCTAGGACCTTAGAGATAAAGGATAATTTAGAAATTGGTCTGTAATTAGCACAGTCCATAGGATCAAGGCCAGGCTTTTTTTAAATAGGCTGAACACTCGCAATTTTAAAACAGTCTGGGACAATTCCTGAGCTAAGCGATAAATTAATTATTGATCGTATATATGGGCCTACAGTTTCAAAAACCTTTAACAAGCACTGAGTAGGGAGGATGTCAACAGAACATGTAGTAGGCCTCAGGCTGCATACAACTTCTTCTAAAGAGATTAATGAGAAATTTTCAAACCTAATATCTACAGGGCTGTGTGAACCCATTATCTGGTTAGTCGATAAAATATTTTTCTTGATGACTGAGATTTTATGAATAAAAAATGTCAAAAGCTCATCAGAGCTAATCATAATCTTAGTTTCAGGAGAAGGAGATACCCCATTTACAAGAGCATCTATTTTAGCAATAGGATTTCGTTTATTAGCGTAGATTATTAAAATACTTTGCTCGTGTCTCTTTGACCTTGCTATTAAAGGAGGACCA
Organism: Leptodoras oyakawai; assembly: GCA_024363135.1. NCBI lineage: Eukaryota > Metazoa > Chordata > Actinopteri > Siluriformes > Doradidae > Leptodoras > Leptodoras oyakawai. The sequence goes on along the minus strand of JANCOA010000009.1, from coordinate 7,619,465 downwards.
TAGGTCTTTTAAAAATACATCATGGACTTGAAGTTGCGAAATCTTCCATTTCCGCTCAATCCTTCTGCACTTCCTTTTCAACTTCATTATATCCTCAGTGATCCAGGGAGTGGTATTTACTATGGGCTTAGATTTTATTCTAACTGGGGCTGCTTTATCTAAGGCTTTTGGGCAGATCTCATTAAAAGAACATGCCAACTCATTTACATCAGAAAGTGACAACAAATCTCCATTTAGTTGGTTAAAAAAGTTAAAAAAATTTTGTCTTGCGTCATCCAAGAAGCGAGATCACACATGATGCTTTAAGATTGGTTTGACCATAGGAAAGGGAACAGTAAAAGAAATACTCTTATGATCAGACATAAATAGATCATCTATAGATAGAGAGTGAAGAGACAGACCCAAGGTAAATACTAAGTCTAGAGTATGACCTCTTACGAGTTGGACCAACTACATGTTGAATAAAATTAAAAGAAAGCAACATGTTTAAAAATTCTGAGGCTGCTCTGTCAGTCATCATCAATATGAAAATTAAAATCCCCAAGCAGCAGAACTTTATCATTATTCAAAACAATGAGGGAAAGGAGCTCAGCTAGTTCAGACCAAAAAACTGCTATTATATTTGGGGGGGGGACAATAAATCACAGCACTGCACAATACTATTCCTTTGAGTTCAGGGTGACAGTTTGAGTCTTCTTCCAAACCTTGGCAAAGTGGCTACACCTCCAAATAACTTGTACTTATGCACAATTGTTTGAACTGATGATCTCTGGAATCTTGGAATATAAAAATCAACATAAATGCTTTCAACAGTAGAGATACATATACTAGTGGGCCTCAAGCTTTACCTGAACCACTGCATGATGGATCAAGAAGGATGTGTTTCACCTCCTTGTATGCTGGGGAAAGTGGATCCACCTTAAGAAAATCCTCATTGGCCAACTGATGACATGTAACTCCAGCACGAAGGAGGAGGGTGCTCATGGTGGAGAGTCGCTTTGCGTCAAGGTCGAAGGCAAACAGCTTGCTAAGTGTATACAGGAAGGGGCAATATCAGGGGTCTCATATCAGACAATAAACTATGTAAATGTACCATATACACTGATCAGCCATTAACATTAAATCTAAGTGAATAACAATGATTATTTCAATCTCAAAAATCAATGGCATCTGTCAAGCAGTGGGATACATTAGCTAGCATGTGCTCAGCCCATTCTTGAAGTGCTGGAAGCAAGAAAAATGGGTAACCATAAGGATCTGAGTGACTTTGAGTAGGGCCAAATTGTGATGATTAGAAGACTGCGTCAGAGCATCTCCACAACAGTATGTTTTGAGGGTAAGTACTAATGTTTTCCAAGGAAGGGCAACCAGTGAAAGGGACATGGGCAACCAAGGCTCAATGTTAAGCATGGTGAGCAAAGGCTGTCCCATCTGGTCTGATCCCACAGAAGAGCTAGTGTGGCACAAAGATAAATTGCTAGAAGAAAAAAGGAAAATCCTTGCTATGATAGAAATGTGTCTGCTGGGAAACCTTGGGTCATGCCATTGTGGCAAGGAAAAACTCCTCAGATGTTAAGAGGAAGAAGCCTTGAGATGAACCAGATTTAAAAGGGAACCCCATCCTCATTTGGGTGACACCAGATAGTGAAAAAACTGTGTGCTATTTCATAATAAAACTGCAATTGTGACCAGAAAACTTGTCAACTACCTAAACACTGATGCAGACCAAGTATATCCCTTCATGGCAACAGTATTCCCACACGGCGGTGTGGCCTTTTTGTGGCAGGATAATGCACCCTGCCACAATGCAAAAATGATTCATGAATGGTTTGAGGAACATAGACAACAAGAGTTCAAGGTGTTGACTTGGTGTCCAAATTCCCCAACCTCACAACTTAAAGCATCTGCTGCCAACATCTTGGTGCTTTGTAACACAGCACACCTTTAGAGGTCTTGTGGAGTCCATGCCTCAATGAGTCAGGGCTGTTTTGGCAACACAAGGGGAGCAACACAATATCAAGCAAGTGGTTTTAATGTTGATCAGTGTAAAACATAGAACAACTGTAACCTAATGTGGCCATACCCTTTATTTTTCATGATGGCTGCCAGGTGGCTGGTTTTATTCCCAGGGGCAGCACAAGCATCAATCACATGGCCTCCAACTGGGGGGTCCAGGAGGTATGCAGGGAAACAACTGGCCTACAGCAAAGTAAACATTACAAAAAACAAGGACATCATTTAATTCCCATTCTAAGGTCTGGAATAATTATAGACATTTTAAACTCACTGCTTTTGTGTGTGTGTGATAGTGTGTTCATTGTG
>JANCOA010000009.1:7239592-7255069 GCA_024363135.1 Leptodoras oyakawai | reverse complement strand
AAAATCCCCACACATTCCTATATACTTGCCCTAACAAAAGCTGATGCAACATACGCTCACTCACTGCTGAATGCTTTTAGCATTGCTGCACTTTTATAAGGTAAACACTGACTGTCATGAGCCTACTGGAAAATCTCACGGTTGTCTTGGCAGCATAAAAACAGCGCTGGGTTGATTCTCAGAAAACAATATAAGGGAAAGCATCCATGTTCACATACTAGGCCTGAACAGACCCTCCATTATTGTTGTATTATTGTATGCTGTGTAAATGTGTGTGAACATTAGTGTCTGTTTCTGTCATATTCACAATGCAGCTGGAATAATACATTTGTCAACATAAGATTTTAAATGAACCTCATAGTAAAAGGTACTAGTAATTTATTTATTAGGAGTTTAACAACATGTTTTGTGTACTGTTGTTGCATTCATGACAGGAGACCTTAGCAGATTTCACACTAGGTTAGGGTTCCACACTCTCCAATTTGCCTAACAGACATTTTTGGACCGTGGGAACTGAACCCCTGTACTGCACGGGCTAATAATACAAAGTACACAGAAACAGTGAGACTCAGGAGAAGGCAGAGCTTTGTTACCTGTGGAGGGGCCCTCGTGGTGTGATGGTTTCAGGCAGGTAGTCCACTAGTGGAGCCCAGCAACCTCCATTAATAGGCATAGGCAAAGGCTGGGACCGATTGCTCTCCAACACACTAAGTAGCCAGCCAGCATACGGGGGGAGAGGATCATCTGCACAGACCAGAAAGTATTTTATAAAGTTATAGGTGCACTATTTATAAATAATACATAATTTGATCTGATGTTTGGAGCCAAATTACAATGGTCATTTTATCCTCTAAAGCGGTTATAATAGGGTTCAATGTATTCTTTATGCATTTTATGCAACAGACAAGTTTACATCATATTTTATTTAAACAAGTAAAAAATGCTTTTATGTACTAAAATGAAAGCAAGAATTATGCATATAAAAACAAGGTGCTTGTATTCAGCTTGTATCCTTGAATAATACCATCTGAATAAAGCTGTAAACTACAGCTTCGGCCACTTCACTTGATTATACAAAGTGCCACAAGTTTTCGAAAGCATGTGTGCTGTGCCATTCGCAGCATATTATTAATCTCCAGAATGGTCTCTCTGAGCAGACATGTCGGGTATGCAGGCCAAACACATGACAAACATACCCAGAACACACACAGACACACACACACACATATACATATTTGTTGGTACATGTATACACACAAGGTTTATAAAGTTCTCTGGATTAAAAATACTACATGAGTGTTGGATTAAGTAAGAATTGTGAAGACTGACAATGTAATCTTCAAAACATTATGGAAATTCTTTATGTAATCGATGATTACATCGATAATTCCTTAGAACTTTCATTGAGTAATGAGCTAATGAAACTCTCAGAAGTTTATGCAGCACCTGGTTTTGATATTTATGACTTTTTAATGCAAGTAAGGATTCTCCTAGTACTGCTATTTCTACAGGCTTATGGCAACATCTTATGACAATCCCCAAGCTAACCTGCACCTGCATCCAACTGCCTTTGGCTCTCCACTGTTACATGATTAGAACGCTGGTCATACAGACATAAAAACATGTGAAATGTCTGTTGCTCTGAGCACATAATTAGAAAATTTTTCTTAGTAAATAGTAGCACCAAAAATGAGCAAAATCTCAAAACTGAGAGGTCAAAGTGAGAAGTCAGAGGTCAACGATAATGATGTACTGACTTTTCTCCTCATCATAGGATCCTCCGGAGCTGTTACTGTAACGAGACTCTAGTCGGTTATGTGCCCGCGCAGCTTTACATAGCCTACAGATAGACAAAAACAAACACATACACACATCAGCATTGAAGACACACACAAAAAACACTTAAGTTTTCATTTTGGAGAATTTGAAACTGTGGACACAATTACCTCTCCTCATTTTCTCGAGCTATCTTTGCCTCATCTGTGTCTTGGACGTTTTCCTGCCCTGCTACGACAGTGTTGCTGCTGGATGTTGTCCCTTCATCATACAAAGAACAAAACCAAACATCAGACTAACACAAAACCAGACCATAATAAGCATTAAATGAAGAGCAGTCATATGTCTTGTCTATGGTCACCTGAGGCCACAGCGGAGATCTTACTGCTGGCTGCAAAGCGGTAGAAAGGCGGGTTATCACAGTGCAACACAACAGGGTTGACAGGGTCAGTCTGCTGAAGTTCAAACAGCAGCTCCTCCATGGTCTGAATGGTGTTGTTACGGCACAGGTAGATCACTACTTTCTTAATCTAGAGACAGAAAGAAAACTCAGGCTTAAAAGATCTGAATGATTGACACTGTGTGCTTAGTGTCAGGTGCTACACAATATATCACAATGTACCAAATGTCCCCAAAGGGAAAAGGAATCATTCTGATGCTTTTTTAATGAGCAGAAAACAATAGCAACAAAAAGAGAAATACATCATTCAGACAGAAAGACAGTAAGAGACAGTAAGACTTGTTTCTGTGTCCTTACGTAAGGCAGTAGTGTGGTGTCACTGCTGACACCACACAGACTAATAAGGAACTGCAGTGTGATTCTCAGATTGTTGCTCCATTTCTCATTGGTCACTAAAGCATTCCATGCATTTTCCATCTCTGGGCCTGGAAGCTCGTCACCATACTTAGGAGAAAACACAAAGTCAAATGGGCAGTAAAACAGGAAGCAATAGGCAATAATTATTTTTAAATTTCCTTCATAATGGCCATATATAATATATATTTTTTTCATTCCACATTTGTTTTACATTCTGTTTGAAACAAGAAAACCCATTGTATTTTTTCTCTAAATATAGAAAAATTATATGATCATTTTTAATGAAGATCTGGGAATGGCTAAGATTTTAGTAATGCTCCATAAAATCAGTGACCATCACTGACATGATACAATAAATACAAAGAATTTATGACAACATGAACTGTAACAGCTTATAAAATGTCATGCTAATTATTGTGCAGAGTGAGCTGTACCTTGGCGGTCATGTACATGAGGTTGTTGAGAATGAGAGAGGTGGCCTGCAGGGATCCCCAGCCACTGCCTCTGAGTGGGTGTGAAAGGCCCATGCCGTCTGCATGCTTTTGCCCCTCCTCCTCTGGTGTGCAGGGACTGGAGGCCGGGGGCAGCAGACCCGTATCCACCAGCTCGATGTTGTTCAGCCAAGGCAGCAAGTAGGTGAGCATTATCTGCCTACCATTGGGATGAGTGGTGGGGAACCTCTGGCTGACCTCTGAATGTGTCGACGAAAAGGTGGAACAAGGCAGAGCAGTGAGTTGGTGCAGGCTCCCTTTTCACACTATTTACTACTATTCTGTAACAAACATACACAAACAACACACTACCTGAAAAGAGGGGAAGAGTAAGCTCTGGGTACATGCAGGCAAGCTGGTTAGAGAGCTGTGAGAGAGATACACTGTAAAGGGGAGGCAAAGGGCCATGGGTGCCGTACAAGATGTTCCCTGACTTTTGGCCCACAATTCTTGCAGAGTACACAGATAGCTTTGCCTCCAAAACCTGCACAACACGCAGCAAAGGGAAAAAAACAACAGAAAAAGTCAAATAAATCAATTAGATGTATAAATACATTTTCACCTTTAGTGGTTAAGGTTCATTAAAGAAAATTCATTAACTAGGCAAATTACATATTGAAAATGTATGTACAAATATATGTATAACATATCAGTGTTCTAACTATTATTATAATGAAAAAGATCCTGTCTCATACCTGCATAAGCTGCATGGAGATCTCATAGATCTCTCTACTGGTGTCAGAGGATTTAAAAAGCACCAGGTTCAGCAGGGTAACAAGATCACATGGATAGTTTCTGAAGAAAGAAGTAGAAAGATTTCCTTTCTGATTTTGTGTTGCAAATAATCTATCAAATCAAGCCAAAACTGTATAATAACACTGTATGAATCCTTAGAGCAGTGCTCATCTCTCCCCCTACATAATATTAATTACTATTAAAAATCTATTATTAATATAAATATCCTAAATATGTGTCCTTACACCCTAGCATAATTAGGCATTACAATTTTCCTACCTGCTCCCACAGACTGTGGCAATGGCCTTAAAGCATCCTGAGGCCAGCTGGTAGGAGCCGGTAAAGCAGCGATCCACTGCCCAGTTAAACAGGTTTGACTGATCTGGGTTCAGTTCCAACAGCAGAATGACTACCTCACAGCCCAGTCGGTGTACCTGAAGCAGGGGACAATGTGTGTGGGATAGAAACACAATCAGCATCAGACACAATCTTACTGATTACTGATTTTATCCTTCATTTAACAATGGCGTATTAGATGTTTTCAGAAATAGTGCATGAATACTAAAACTATTTTACCAAAATGAGGAAGATATTTAAATTATTCGGGTTGGCATGGGTCAAATAGGTCATCGATTTCTAAATGATGTGGTTTCTAAATAGAGCATACAGTTAAAATTTTCACTAGAAGACTTACTGTATACTTTTAAATGACTTTTCATGACGGCTACTACAATATGTAATTCCGTACTATTGTTATTGATTGTTTTTGAATTCTGTGATGATAATCAGTAACAAAAATATAGCAAATGCAATCTTACTCGTAGATCGTGGCACCCAAGGATATTGTCTAGCCACTTGTAGAGATAACCGTCAGTAGATAAACCCACATTATCAAAGACAGGCCCACAACATAAGACCGCTGACATAGCCTGGGAGGAAAACACATAAATAGACACACAATCACCATGTTAGATTCATGGCATGGTTAAATACATTCACTGCTTTTCCCCCTCAATCAAACACCATATAATTAATTACATTGTACACATTGTGTCCTAACGATGTGTGATCTGTGTATTACATCACTACACTGGTGCAGTCTAATGCTTTTTAAAAGAGTTGTTTTCCTCTGAGGAATTTCACTGCAACAAAAACAGTGACATTCCTTCGCTTTCACTGTTCACAGGGTGGGGTTGCTTTTGCAATGCAAATCAGAATTCTTCTTCTTCTATTTTTATACAGATTAGGTCATTATCCATCTAAAACTTTCTGTACAGTATTAGCAGTAGCACAGATCCGGTAATTTGTTGTACCTTTAAAGCGCAATATTGGTAGCGTGTGATCTGGTGGTTGCGGTCACTGTAGCGGTCCAGAGGAGTGAACATGACACTGAAGGGCCCGGCCCATTGGCTGAACAGAATGAAGAGATGATGGCGCAGACTCTGCTGAGGAAAGAGGAATCGTCTGTGGTGCACTAGATGGAGAGCGATAGACAAAAGAGAACGGATTACAGCCCACAAATACACCAGCTGATTTGAATGTACATATTATTAGTATTACTTATTATTATTATTATTATTTAATCACCCTCTGTACTCATGGACCTACAGAAAATATCAGAAAAAAAATACAGAAGCTTTCTGCTTGCACCACTGATAAAGGGTTTTCATCCAAAACTTTCTTTTACTTTAAACTTTGTGTATCTTATGACCAAGAAATGTAATAACCTTTTTGGCCATGTGAAGTGTTTCTGTTGAATTATGCTGAAATTACTGGGCAAATAATTCTGAATACTTGAGGTACATTAGTCTCGGATAGAAAACGTTGATATGGATTACCAAATGCTAATTAAAAGAATAATGAAATAAGAAATAAAATAATTATTCCACACCATTTCAAAAACATAAACTCACTGGACACATAAAGCAGGTGAAAAGATACCTGGCACACATTGGATGAGGTTAGCCACCATGCCACTGAAATGAGCTCTGATATCCTTCAGGATCTCCAACTCTTTATCGTTCTCTGCCTCCAGGAGCATGCGTGTCAGATCCACATACTCCAGGAAAAGGGCACCCAGAGCCAGAGAGTCCCTCTCTAATGCACCATTAGTGCTGCAGAGTGAAATTTAATGTTTAATGTTAGAGCTTTAACATTTGTTTCTTCTTACATTTCTGTCTGTTCAGTAAGTGTATGTGCAGCCCACCTGTCACTGATGACCCCTGAGTCAGCCAGCAGCTCAAAAATACGGAGCAGCTGCAGCCTCAGCAGATCTCGCCTTTCCCGACGCTTCTTATTCTTCAGAGGGAAGAGAAGATTTAATACATGCAAGTAGCACAATAAACTATCAAGTGCACTATCAAAAAATCAAATTTAAAACCATAGGATTCAAATTTACCTCAGGTCTTCGCTCTAAGGCTTCTTTCATGAGTGGATGGAGTTCCTCTACTAGCTCTCTACACAAATCAGAAAACATTTAACATGTTATCATCAAGTTACAACACAGTAGTAATTTTCTGAATGCACATTAGGTGAATATTGTGCATTTTAAATTCCTGTCTGACAAGTGAAAATTTTTTTCATCTCATCATCTTAAATGATCTGGAATTCATTCCTAAACTGTCAACCTGAAAAATGTATTTTGCTAGGATAAAATGCCTTTGTTGTCATGGTTCATTATGTTCACTTCAAAGTAAGGACAAATGCCTAGAGTGGTATGACAGCTATCTGTCTTATGAGTAAATAACATGCATGCACGCTAGGAGTGAGCACATACTTTACAAGTCGCTCCTACCCAAAAATCCCAGCATTTTTTCCCCTAATGCAGTTGATCAGTAATGGACAATGATAGGTTACTGCCTAACATAAATTTAGTGCAACCTTGTCAGTGCTTATGCTCTGTGGACTGCTCGGAGTGTTTCATTGCTGCCCTAGAAGATGTTTTGCATGTTACCTGAAGACGAGGGAGTTAGTTCGGCCAAAGCCCAGCACCAGAGACTCTGTGATCTCAATGCTCTCGAGCCGCATGAGAGGAACCAACTGCTTGAGGAGCCAGGCTACTGAGGGCGTTCCTATCACCTGCTTATACATATTCACACACACACACACACACACACACACACATTGTCCATAAATAATCTTTTAATCTTATACATTTGATGTATGCATTGATGTATACTGAGACTTGACATAACTTGAATTAATGCCTTGGATGTTTTTAATTCCTATGTCAAAAAATACCAAATGTTATGGGTGGAGGCCTTTGCTATCAGTGTACACTGGTATGCAGCCTCTTTTAGAGTTCATGACAAAGCCATCAGAATGGTCATACCACACGAGGAACATGTACCTTGTTATCATATGTGATGCTGCCATCGGGAGTGGTAGCCATAATCTCAGGGGTGGAGGCCCTCAGGTGACCTGGGCTCATGATACTCGGCTTGGCTACGCCCAGGCATAGGATCAGGTAATTCCTCCACAGGGTCACGTAGCTATCAGTGGGTCCTGCTGTGCTTGCCTTTTTGGCATACACTGGACTACTGCAGGGGGACATGGGTAAGACTAATGGTCAGTTTGATTAAATTCCCTCAATTCAGTTTTCTCCTTAGATCATTGCTATGCGTTAGTCTCTAAAGAACCAGCATTTTGGATGTGATAAATCAAGAGGTTTGGATTTTACTTTTACGTTTTCTTGTTTATTTCTATGCTATAATAAAATGAAAACAAACAATCAAATAAAATCATACAAAATAAATACATTATAAATAAATAATTTCTTCCAGCAAAACAGGGCATACACAAAACAATGTCCTGTCACCACAATCTAAAGTGAGACATTTTTCTGCTTAAAAATCTAATGTGTTAACAGGTTAAAGTTTGGAACAACACTGATTCTCTCAGCTTGTTTCTATGAGCTGTGGATGAGAACTTTCTTTCTTTTAATGCAAACATTTTGAATTTCACTGTAATTCTAATTCAAAAGTTTCCCTTAAATATAGGTTTATGTGAAAAATTATACAGTAAAGGAATAATAAGTATAAAACTATGAATAATTTTGCTAAATTATACTATTAAAACCGTTCTCGCTAATATACATTTTTAAAAAGTGGGCTTACCAAAACAGAAAGAAAATGTATTTAAGTTTACATTTATTGAACTGGCTTATTGATTGCTTCCTAACTCACTTGGGGTCCACCAGGGGCATGAGCAGTTGCAGACGTGTGAAGGCATATGGCCAGGCGTAGCTCAGAGCCATGGGACAGTGTTTTGGCAGGTGTTCCTGCCGGAGAAAACTATAGAGACACAGAACCCAGGGGTCTTTCACTGACTGGGCAAAAATCCACACATGAGACGGGCTCTTAACGTCATAGTGGCTGTTGACCAAACGTGCATTCCATTCCACCAGCCACTGTAAGTCCACATGGTGACTCAATGGCAGAGTGGCCTGTAGGTACACAAAGTCAAAGAGACCAAGTCATTTATCATTCTACAAATTTATAACAAAAACAATTCACATTAGAGTGCTGATTGCTATAATGTAGCTACCAGATTTCCAAGTGTCCCTTAAATTATTTCTGTGCTCAAACTAAGGTCGAGGTAAGCAGGACATCTACAGCTGAATATGACACAGAACTGCAGAGTTGAAATACAATACTATAAACACAAACAAATGTGTTATCAGCAAAGTGAAATTGGAGTGCTTACTGAATCAGACACCGCCACATGGACAAAGCTGTCCAGAACTATGGGGCTGAGCTGGTCCATCACCTCAATCATTGGCTTATCATCATCCTGAAAGCCATCAACAAAGGTTTATAGTTTTGCCACCCATGACCTGCCCATCATTAATAGCTCTGCTGCATAATAATTCAAAACAAACAAAAAAAAAATCATTATCGGATATCAATGTAATCATGAAGGTCAGACAGATGTTACCTCTGCCTGGCCAATGGCTGTGAAGAGCAAGCGGATCTCTCGGAGCACAGTCACAGCAAGTTTGCGTGTGCTTGTCTGGCATGAACAGAGCAGGAGTAGGGCCAAACCCTCGACAGCGTGCAGCACCGTGGAGTGGGGGCTGCGCTCCACCGGCAACCTGGAGCTCCCACCAACCTGAATGTACAAATTTATCACCATACAATTGCATACATGCAATGCACAAACAGTAATTCTTTTGTAATTTGCTATACACTGAAGACATTTGGGTTTGAGATTAAAAAAATTAATATGAGCTTTAATTTCCTGATATTTAAATCTAGCTGTGGTAAACAAGTAACATTGCCATGTTCCAAGATGTTAACCCAATGTTATCACCAAATTGTTGCATGCTTTTCTCATGATGCTTTTCCAGGCTTGTACCACAGCTTCTTAGAGGTGTTGTTTGTTTTGGGTTTTCTTCCCTTCAGTCTCCTCTTCAGGAGGTGAAATTACTTCAGCACTTGGCCAGTCTAAAACCTTCCATCTTCAGTGTTTGTTGTGTTGGCCATGTGTTTTGGGTCATTGTCCTGCTTCACGATGAAGTTTCTCCCATTAGATTGAATACTTTTCTCTGTAACTTGTTAGAAAGAATGTTTCTGTAGATTTCTAAATACATTCTGCTTCTACAATCACGTTACATGATCAATAAAGAGTAGTGAGCCTCATCCAGAAGCAGCCATACAAACCCAAGCCACAACACTACCTCCACTGGGCTTGACCATGAGCTTGTATGTTTTGGATCATGATCCTTTATTTTTTCACACTTCGGCCTTTCCATCACTTTGGTAAAGGTTACATTTGTTGCAATTTCCAATGCAGCCTTTCTTACTGCTGATGAGTAATTAGCTTTTTGCACTTCTGCAAAGTCTTCTTTGAATGGAGGATTGTGATAACATCACTTTTTCCCTTTGGATGTTGAACTGCTGTTTTAGGGTTTTCTTCACAGCTGTCAGTGTTTTTGTCATCAGATGCTTTTGTTTACTTTGGCCAACCTATTTAGTGTCTGGTTGTTAGTAAACAAGTTGGTTGTTCCATATTGTTGTTTTGGCTACGCCCAACATTTGTTCAATGGATCTGAATAATTTCCCCACATTTTTTAGCTTAACAATTCCTTGCTTTTCTCTCTGGTCAGCTCTCTGGTCTTGATGTTGGTTTATCCTTTTAAACAATGCAGTCTTAACAGGCAAAGACTGCTCAATCCAAGAGCAGACATTACTTAATGGGGCACACCTGGACAAACAGCAGACCTGTCAGTCACATGTTCCAATATTATTTATGACTTGAAGACTATGTGGGTTCATTGCCATGGTCTAAGATGTTTAACACCTAGATGTAAATATCAGAAAACAAAAGCTACAATTCAGACTGTTGTCTCATCTTTTAATCTCAAACCCAAATGTCCTTAGTATGTAACAAAAAAACAAGAATTGCTGTTGCCATTTAGCAGGGACAGCATATACATACATTCTGACACATTAGTACTCACAACAAATACACACAAAAACATTTATAGATAAGAAACCTAATATATTAGTATAATATATAATATAATGGCATTTAATTTTAAAAGATGCATATGCTCATAAGAACATGTAAACTACTTCTTTAAAATAAGAAAAGTAAAAGTACTGACAAGTTTTAATATACGGTAGAAAATGATTTTTTTTTGATACCATGAAGTGTTCACTTTGTTATATGATCCGAATTAAGTACCATTACGTATTAGCAGAAGTTTTTGTGTAATGTATTAGCAATAAGAAGCGCAAACTACAACTTGCTAAAAAGCATTTAAAGTAATGTATTAGCAGCTTGTTTTACCATTTTGTCTTTGTTTGGAAAGAGGGACTTGTAATTTATTATCAGTGTGAACATTTTCTCTCATATCATCTAATGTATTACCTCTGCTGAGCGTTTGCCTGGAGCCTGCAGTGCCAGTCTCCACTGGGTGAGCAGCTGCAGCAGTAATTTTACTGAAGTGTCCTGCAGCCCCTGCTGTGTGTCCTGCACCTCCCGCAGCAGAAAGTTTGTGTAACCGAACAGAACATCCTCTCGCCAATCAGAGAAGTCCAGCAACAGACTCTGGAGGGAGTTCTGGGCAATTAGACGGAGCTCGATGTCCATGTGGACTGTCAGCCTACACAACGTTTTATACACACACACACACACACACACACACACACACACACACACACACACACACACACACACACACACACACACACACAAGACACATATATAAGACAATAAATTACAAGTGACAGCAGAGTAATTTAAGGCAAGTAATAATAATAATAATAATAATAATAATAATAATAATAATAATAATACACCTTTATTAATAACAACAGCAGAACTCAGAAGTTGTAACAGTAAGTATAGTGTAACATAAAGATAATGACCAGATTGTCCTAATTGTCCAAACCTAATTTCCAGAAAAGTTGTGACACTTTCTAAAAGGGCAAAAAAAAATCTGTAACTTGTTAATTCACTTGAACCTTTATGTAACAGATAAAAGGACAAAGAACATTATTTGTTAAATATAAACAAATGAACTTTATTCGGTAAATATGAACAAATGATCTAAACGAAATTGATACCTGCAATGCACTCAAAAATGGTGGGACAGAAGCATGTTTACTACTGGGTCACATCACCTTGTCTTGTAATTATACATTTGAATCATTTTCAGGCAGATCAGTCTTTGCAATATTGTTTACTGGTGGCAATTCTTTTCCAAGCTCTTTGGATTCAATGTGTCTTTTTTACTTCTCTGGTGACTAAGTTAACCTTTTGAATAATTTGGAGGATTTAGGTTTTTTGTCTGAATAGCCTTTGGAGGAAGAAGTGCAGACTGAACAAGCTTTCTCACCTAGCTAGCAGGTCAATAAGTTCAGGTTTTGACATGCCATCTGGAAGTATGCGGGGAATGGCTGCCACACACGTCCTGAACAGGTCAATCTTTGGCTTTCTCTCACCACTGAGAAAAAACAGAGAGAGAGAGAGAGAGAGAGAGAGAGAGAGAGAGAGAGACTTTTACAGACGACTCATACCTTGCTGTGAGTTTCCTTGTCCTACACATTCACACACTGGTAAATACCAGGCCATGAAAGGGGATACTCTGACTTTTAAAAGCCATTTAACTGAAGCTAGATCCAGCCAGGCTGAAATAAGAGCACTGGAAAACACCCACACAAGTGTAATGTGCTGCAAGTTGGAATCTTCGTAATACAACATTCACATGTAATCTATATGGTTAGGTTGGTTGCAGAATATACTTAGGTTTACGTTTGGTTAATGCTTAGACTTAGACGTTAGGCTTAATTACGAGTGTCATCCTTTGTGTTTATAACATCCATATGTCAATTTTGTAATGAAACCCGATATGACACCTGGGACTACAGGTGAAACTTACGTGATCATGTCCTCTGGTTCTTTGTTGAACATCTGCACATTGGTTAGCATCATACAGCGGCCCACCTCCTTGTCCAGGTGCCTCAGGATGTTATCAATGGCCTTCCTCACCTGCGAGTAATACGGTGCCATACCTGAGAGAGAACAGAGACAACACTGTAACAAATTGCAGTAAAAATACTGGGTATTTTGCACAGTAGTGTACTGTTTTCCATGAATACAGCTGAATACTGTAAATTATGATGTCTTTGAGGAACAAAATATTAACGGCAAGCTCCTGTAAAATTTGACAGTAAAAAGCAGTATTTATTAAATTTTTTTTTACAGCAAGCTACCTATAATCGAACAGTATAATATAGCATAAATTTTTTTCTTTTTCAGTTAACTTTAAATCTGACTTGATCTTTGGTCTGTTTAATAGTTCATCTGAGCAAAATAAAAAATTTAATGAAATTAAAAATAGGCCTACAGTGTTTGTATTTGAGATTGAAGACACTATAACAAGAAGATGAATTAGTTTTCATCCAGACTCTTAAGCTGAAAGCACTAAACTGAATGGAGCACTCCACCTGCTGCTTTCCTCGCCATTCTCTCGTCAACTGAACAGCACACCCACATCCATGCTGTCCCCTGGCTTTCTTAAGAAGGTAACTATAATCTTGCAAAAGTCAACATAATGCTAATCTGATTTTGTGTTGGATTAATTTAATTATCTTATATACGTTCTCTGTTATTACATTTTAGGCGCCTCATTGGGATTAATCCTGAGAGGGGAAGAAAGACCAGCCAGGGAAAGGTGGTGTCAAAGAAGACAGGATAGCTGGTCCACAAAAAGGCAACAACGGTGAATCCCCATGTTGACACTCTACTAAAATATTTGATGGACTTTGAGTGGGGCTTTATTTAGCCAGTATAGGTTCATTTTTGCTTTTTCTTAGCTGCTCTGCATTTGATGCAGTGACTTTAATCCAACTGTTGTCTTTGGGTGAAGTGAGGAAGGAAAAAACTAGCCATAAGCCATAATCAAATAATCAAATGAAGTTGAATTGGCTGAATTTGTACTCTATGCTTTGCAAACAGTCAAACCAGACTTGGTCAATTTTGACCCAGGGAGGAAAATACAAAGTTGTGATGAATGTAATGAATGTATTGTTAGCCATTAGTTGTGGTAGTTCAAGAAAAAATTCTGACAACCAAGTAGTAATGGTGTTCTATGGATTTTGTACATACTGAAAATGTTTCAGCTTTAATAAATGCCTAATGTTGTAAGGCCATCTCTTGTCTGAGCCATTTCTGTGATAGTTATTTTCATTTATAATTATTATTATTATTATTATTATTATTTAATTTTTAAATGTAAAACTTTTAAATAATTTGTTTATAGCACTGTGAAGATCACATTCTACATTTTTACAGTAATAAGTTGTTAATGGAGAATACTGTAGGAACTGTAAAATAACAGTATAATTGCAACCAAAGAGCTGACAGTATAATACTGTAATGTTTATTTTCCATACAGCACAGTACTGTAATATTTTTAGAGATCACAGTAGGTACATTATCGATCACAGTAGGTACACTAACAGTTTCAAGCTGGCAACTGTAGCTGCCAGTAGTTTACTGTAATTTAACAGGAAATTTTGGTACAGTGAAGATAATCTAAACAGTTAACTTATACAAACACACACCTCATTTATAGCCCTTAAAGTTATTAACAAAAAGATAGTATCAGTAACTTTCCTGTCATTATGGACACCTTTGAAGATAAAAATAAGGAATAAAAGGAATAAAAGGAAGGGTTCCTTTCTGAGTCTGGTTCCTCTTATGGTTTCTTTTTCATACTGTCTTAGAGAGTTGCACACCATATGGCCAAAGGTCTTTGGACACTTTATCATCACACCAATATGGTTAAGACCAAAAATATTGGCACCTCTGCAATTCTTTCAGAAAATCCACCACTTGTTGCGACTACAAATTATTTGGTATTTACATGTTTATTTCTTTTGTTTGCTTTGGAACAACATAAAAAAGCAGAGAGAAAAAGTCAAACTTGATATCATTTCACACAGAGTTCCATAAATGGACTAGACAATCCGCAACATGATATTTGATAGCACACCCTTTGGAAACAATAACTGTAACTCGCTTCCTCTAACCATGAATGTACACCTCTCTACAAGAATTCTCTTCTAACTCTTCTTTTGCCCACTGCTCCAAGTTTCTCAAATGTGAAGGGTGCCTTCTACCCAGTATTATTTTGAGATCTGTCTACAGATCACCTATAGGATTTAGCCCTGTTTTTTGAAGTACGCTTTGGGCCATTGTCCTGCTGCGCTCCAACCTTGGTAAACCATGTCTTCATGAACCTCACTCTACACTCATAGTCGTGATAAAATGTTTGGACCTTTTAGTTCCAGTAAAGAGAAAGTGTAACACTACAGCATACAAAGACATTCTACACAATTGTGTGCTTCCAACTTTGTGGCAACAGTTTGGGGAAAAACCACATCTGGGTGTGATGGTCAGTGTATACAATGGCCGCTTGTACAGACAACAACCACCACACACTTGTGTATCAACTGAACACTCACCAATGAGCTTAGCCTGCTCTTCTGTTAGAGTCTTGCTCAGGTAAGTCTTCTTCTTCTTCAGGGTGTTCCCTGAGGGCAGTGTAGCACCAGTGTTTGGCATGGGCGGCTCACCATCCTTCTGTTGCAGGCTGTCTGCTACGACCAAGAATGCTCTCAGAGCAATGTTCATTCTCTGTATAACACAGTGACACACTCTCAGTACGTATTTCGTTATTTTGAAACTTAATTGTCAGACTATAATGTTGATGGCTATTGTCAAAACTGTCTCTTATCCTCTTGTATCCTCTTCCCTATCTAATCTAAATTTAATAATCTCTAATAAGCAAATGATGTCAAAGAAATTATTGAATGAGCAGGTCATTAGAAACACTGTGACAATGAAATATATAGATCTATTGCTCATCAATAGATTTATCTTTTTGTGATCATTATCAGTTTTATGGGCCACTAATTATCATTCATTCATCTTCTTGGCCGCTTATTCCTTTTCAGGGTCATAGGGGAGCCGGTGCCTAGCCGGCAGCATAGGGCGCAAGGCAGGAACTACCCTAGATAGGGCGCCAATCCATCGTAGGGCACACACACACACACACACACTCGCGCAGTAAGGCCACTTTAGAGACGCCAATCAACCTAACGTGCATGTCTTTGGACTGTGGGAGGAAACCGGAGTACCCGGAGT
>JANCOA010000009.1:7063807-7074728 GCA_024363135.1 Leptodoras oyakawai | reverse complement strand
TCATTCATAGTTTTGATGCCTTCAGTGAGAATCTACAATGTAAATAGTCATGAAAATAAAGAAAATGCATTGAATGACAAGGTGTGTCCAAACTTTTGGCCTGTACTGTAGTAAAAGAAGAAGTATTTTGTGTCCGCCATTTTAGCTACATTAGGGTGCCTAAGACTTTTGCACAATACTGTATATGCTGCAAAAGAGCTAGAAAATACGTGCTCTGTACTTTTGTGGCTGCTTCTATGAGTAGCTATATTAAGACTTCCAACCCTCATCTTCATCATCCCTTCATGATGTAATAACATAGATCCTGCCTCTGTTTAAATAATCTCTATTTATTACAGACTAATAAGGCATGTGTGTAGTCTGTCAGCTACATGTGCAGGTATAAGATCTAGTGACATTATACCACTCTTTCCAGCACAAAACCTGGAAGTTGGAGCTAAGCCATTTCTCATGCTCATTTTATTTTTATAGATAAATTTAAGAGGGAAGCGTGACAGTGCTGAATCATGGAGATGATGGCAGACATGACAGATGAGCTTTCCTGCCTTACTTCCCTACATCTGGAGATTCTGGATAGTTAAACAGCAAATGATATTGCAAAAGAATAAAAAATGGGACTTGGAAAAAAAGTTGAATATGAAGTTAGATGAAAGAAAACTACAGAAACTCCACAAGCTGTGAGTCAACACTAGCTTTTAACAGTGTCAGTCATCGTTGCCCAGTTTAGTCCACAATAAGGTTGACGTTGGTGTCATCAGCAGGCAGCAGGAGTGCTGAGCATCTGCCCTTTCCTGTTCCTTCTTCTGTTCCCACAATTATTTGTGTCATTACCTTTTATCCTAAGAATAGCATGAAGTTGCTTAAGCCTCCCAGTAGGTTATAAGAGGGGAAACGGGAAGTAAATATAATCAAGCAACAGAAAGGGTGTACTCAGAAGCTGAGCTATAGCTCTTGATGTTATTCAGTGATTCTCAGTAAGCTGTCCTGACTATACAGTGTATCACAAAAGTGAGTACACTCATCACATTTCTGCAGATATTTAAGTATATCTTTTTATGGGAACACACTGACAAAATGACACAATGAAGAGTAGTCTGTGTGCAGCTTATATAACAGTGTAAATGTATTCTTCCTTCAAAATAACTCAATACACAGCCATTAATGTCTAAACCACTGGCAACAAAAGTGAGTACATCCCTAAGAAACTACACCCCTAAATGTCTGTACTATTTGTAGTACAGCTCTCACACTCTCTCATACTGGATACTGAAAGATTCAACATGGCACCTTATGGCAAAGAAGTCTCTGAGGATCTTAAAAGTCGAATTGTTGTGCTATACATGAAGATGGCCAAGGCTACAAGATTGTCAACACCCTGAAACTGAGCTGCAGCTAAGTGGCCAAGAGCATCCAGTGTTTTAAAAGAGCAGGGTCCACTCAGAACAGACCTCCGCGTTGGTCATCCAAAGAAGCTGAGCTTCACATCCAAATGCTGTCTTTGAAAGATAGGTGCAGGAGTGCTGTCAACATTGCTGCAGAGATTGAAGAGGTGGGGGGTCAGTCTGTCAGTGCTCAGACCATACGCCGCACACTACATCAAATTGGTCTGCATGGCTGTCACCCCAGAAGGAAGCCTCTTCTGAAGTCTGTACACAAGAAAGCCTGCAAACAGTTTGCTGGAGACATGTCAACAAAGGACATGGATTACTGGAACCATGTCCTATGGTCTGATGAGACCAAGATTAACTTGTTTGGTTCAGATGGTCTCAAGCATGTATGGCAGAAATCAGGTGAGGAGTACAGAGATAAGTGTGTCAAGCCTACAGTCAAGCATGGTGGTGGGAATGTCATGGTCTGGGGTTGCATGAGGGCAGCAGGTGTTGGGGAGTTACATTTCATTGAGGAACACGTGAACTCCAATCTGTATTGTGAAATACTGAAGCAGAGCATGATCCCCTCCCTCCGGAAACTGGGCCACAGGGCAGTGTTCAAGCATGATAATGACCCCAAACACACCTCTAAGATGACCTGAGGCTGAGGGTAAAGGTGATGGACTGGCCAAGCATGTCTCCAGACCTAAACCCAATAGAACATCTTTGGGGCATCCTCAAGCGGAAGGTGGAGGAGTGCAAAGTCTCGAATATCTGCCAGTTCAGTGAAGTCATCATGGAGTGGAAAAGCATTCCAGTGATAACCTGTGAAGCTCTGGTAAACTCCATGCCCAGGAGATTTAATGCAGTTCTGGAAAATAATTGTGGCCACAGAAAATATTGACTCCTCAGATACTTTCACTAAGGGGTGTACTCACTTTTGTTGCCAGTGGTTTAGACATTAATGGCTGTATATAGAGTTATTTTAAGGGAAGATTAAATTTACACTGTTATATAAGCTGCACACAGACTACTCTTCATTATGTCAAAGTGTCATTTTGTCAGTGTTGTCCCATGAAAAGATATACTTAAATATCTGCAGAAATTTGAGGGGTGTACTCACTTTTGTGATACACTGTCTATGGATCCAAAAAAATATGAAGATTCGAAACCCTCGGGGTTGTCAGGCATAATACAGACCTCGCTCAAGTATATAAAGCAGTTTGATTTTGAATTTAAATATGACACAACAGTATTAATATATTCATCAAATTACCATTAGCTGACTGGCTTCCTGCAGGAGTTTGAGCTCTATTTAAGTCAGGCACCTAAGTTAAAAGAATGCCAGTAGGAAGAGATCAGTCGGATTATTAAATATACCTGCATGGATTTTTCTGAGGCTTCCAGGTTTATCTTGGTTGCATCCAGATCATCATTTAAATAAAACCTAAGGCAATATCCATCAAAGGTTTTTTTCCTGTGTATTTCCATTACATGGGTGACATGGTGGCTTGGTGGGTAGCACTGTCACCTCAAAGCAAGAAGGTGCCGGGTTCGATCCCCGTGTAGGGCGGTCTGGGTCCTTTCTTTGTGGAGTCTGCATGTCCTCCCTGTGTCTGTGTGGGTTTACTCCGGGTACTCTGGTTTCCTCCCACAGTCCAAAGACTTGCACATTAGGTTGATTGGCGTCTCTAAAGTGGCCCTAGTGTGTGAGTGTGTGTGTGAGTTTGCCGTACGATGGCGCCCTGTCTAGGGTTGTTCCTGCCTTGTGCCCAAAGCTGCCGGCTAGGCACCGGCTCTCCTGTGACCCTGAAATAGGAATAAGCAGTTAAGATAATGAATGAATGAATAATGAAATGAAATGAAATTTCCATTACATGCAATGCCATTGCTACAAAATTTCAGACACTGCTGCTGGACAGCAAGTAACTCATGGACTCATGTAAGAAACAAGCAATCATGTTGCCTGTCAATTCAATAATCTCCCACTTTTGTACATAGATAATTTTCTCAAGAGTTCTCAAGAAAAACAGTTTGATGCCAACTTGTAAGTGTTAGTAAAACACAGAGGAGTTTGCTTTTTGGATCATTTGGATCAGACATGATTTCACTGACCAACCTCGGTACACAGTGAGTGACCTCATTCCTGCCTGTGAGTTGAAGGAAGTGTATATCAGATAAAAGGACATGACTGGATGGAACCTAGCCAGCTGATCCACTGATACTTAAAGAAGGACACTCTTTCTTGCCAAACTGCCCTTTAATTTTGTGGAACCTCTTTAATAAATCACATCAATAATCAATGATTTTGATATATAAATATGTATGACTCATCTTTAACCCAGCTTGTAAAATCAAAAACGTTGAACTTACCTTATCTAAAAGGTTTTCTAGAAAACCAGACGAGAGCCATCATTAACTCTAACTGAAGCAGAACCAAATGGCTTCGCAGTGACCGAGTCATTTACAACTGCTGATATATTTGGAGCAGAAAGACAGACTGGACTGATGTCTCTCCAACTCCTTCATAGTCATGCCTTACATGAAAGCTTGTTAAAGACACTTTCTGGGATTCAGTTTGAGTCCCTGGGTCTGAGTGGTTGAAAAAGGATATGAACAGGTATCAAAAGACTTTTATACCTCCATGTGAACATATAGGATCTAACTATAGTAACACAATTCCTCTGTCTCTTAGCAGTGCTCTCCTCCCACAACAATATGATACATGAAGAATAAAACACTATGTGGTGGGCTGTTATAGGAAAATAGTCAATGATGGTGTGGTTTGATGTGTTGCCACCCCAAAGCTGAACATCAAATAGAGTTTTCTTTTCATTTATTAAAAACAATATATCACCAATAATATTTTTTATCCATTTATTCTCACATGTAATGTCCATCTAAAAGGTTCTGTTATCACTTTCATTACAGCAACAATAAATAGTCTTCGCTTAGCCAGCCTCTCCTTTTTCTCTTTTCATCTTGCTAGTGTACTGCAAAGCCCTCCATCTCGAAGAGTATCCTGTGTAGAAAAACATAATGCTACAGTTTTATCTTTGACTAGTGTGACTATTTCTGAAAGTGTGATCACTAGAGACTCCTTCCAAGCTTCTATGCGAATTATATATGAACATCACTTCAGCAATTACACACATTTTTAATCTGTTTATGGGAAGATCTTGTAGAATTATAGAATGGATACTATAATAGATTAAGGGCATTGATATAAACCTAAGATTTGAATTGTATAAGTACTGGCAGAGCTGCAGTTACAGAAAATTAATTAATGAAGCACTTCTAACCCACTGAAACAAGCGCTGTGGAATAAATGATATATTCTTATTCAGATTTCCTATATTTTTTTAAGATCTAGGATATTCTGGGGTGCTTCTGTCACAAAATCACAGAAATTATAAAACAAATAAAAAAAAAACAAAAAAAAAAACAAATTATATTACCTTTCCTTAAGTGCATTTCATAGGATGCACAACCACCCCCTCCCTCCCCCCACCCAACGTTGTGGCCCAGTGAAGGCAGAATAAGGCTGACCTAAAATCCAAATTGATTAATGGCCTTGCTGTCCTGCTGACATTCCTGGTGCTTCTTAAATGCAGTTGCACACCACCCCAGATTGTGACCAAAACCACATTGATGGGAAACACATGAAACAAATCCTATATTTGACAATTTTTGACAATTACTCTTGTAAAACGTTGTACTGTGTGTTAATGTTATATTCATTTAAAGTCCATTTAGGAATGCAAATTATTGTGGATTGTGAATCAATTTCACCTGCTGTGGTGCAAATGAAATTGACAACAGGACATGCAGTAACACGATAACCCCGAAAAAGGGAATGGTTTTGCAGGTGGTAGCCACAGACAGCTACTTTCTCCTTGTCCTTCTTGCCTGATTCTTTTCTAGTTTTGTGTCCTTGTCACTACTGGTAGCATGAGGCAGTACCTGAAACCCATTCATGGCATACAGGCACGTGAGGGCATATACACTCTACTGAGTCAACTCAGCTTGGATAATAATAATAATAATAATATATTTTTATTTATATAGCGCTTTTCAAGACACTCAAAGACGCTTTACATACACTACAGATAAAA
Source organism: Leptodoras oyakawai (assembly GCA_024363135.1). NCBI lineage: Eukaryota > Metazoa > Chordata > Actinopteri > Siluriformes > Doradidae > Leptodoras > Leptodoras oyakawai. The sequence goes on along the minus strand of JANCOA010000009.1, from coordinate 7,069,243 downwards.
ACAACAACAATAATAATTATAAAAACTAAAACCATAAAAAATTATTAATGTTTAACAAAAGAAAAAAGAAAGGATGATAGTATACATTAACAGAACACAATAACAAATGACCATAATACGAATTAAAAGCAGATCTGAAAAGATGGGTTTTAAGCAATGACTAAAAGATCAGATCAGAACAGTCTCTTATAGGTTTAGGAAGAGAGTTCCATAGGGAGGGCACAGCTATAGAGAAGGCTCTGTCACCCCAGGCCCGGCGATTAGTCCGAAGGAAACAGAAAGTAAGTTAGTGTCAGAAGAGCGAAGGCTACGAGAAGGAGTGTATTGATGAAGCAGGTCAGTAAGGTAGGATGGAGCCTGGTTATGGAGGGCTTTGTAAGTGATTAGAAGAATTTTGAACTGAATGTGTTGGGCAACAGGAAGCCAATGGAGCTTTTGAAGAACAGATGTAATATGATCTCAAGAACGTGTATGGGTAAGAAGATGTGCAGCTGAGTTCTGAATATACTGAAGTTTGTTTAGTGTTTTACTGGATAAGCCTGCGATTTTAGTCCTTTACTTTGATTTTGGTGCGATTTCCAATCCAGCCCGTAATGGGTTGATGATTTTGGTTTCCACTAACCACTGTTGTGGCAATGTCATGTCAATTCTCAATGAAATACACAATTTATATCAGTAAAGATTTTCAACTAGAATTCCTCCACATCCGATTTTTTGAGCAGCGTATTTATATAGGTCTAATACAACAATATAATTAACATATTGCTATTCTGGGGCGACATGGTGGCTCGCCTCACAGCAAGAAGGTCCCGGGTTCGATCCCAGGGTCGGGCAGTCTGGGTCCTTTCTGTGTGGAGTCTGCACGTCCTCCCCGTGTCAGTGTGGGTTTTCTCTGGGTACTCCTGTTTCCTCCCACAGTCCAAAGACATGCACGTTAAGTTGATTGACGTCTCTAAAGTGTCCCTAGTGTATGTGTGTGCGCAAGTGTGTGTGCTCTACAATGGATTGGCGCCCTGTCTAGGGTTGTTCTTGCCTTGCGCCCAATGTGGCCGGCTAGGCACCACCGGCTCCCCGTGACCCTGAAAAGAATAAACGGCCAAGAAGATGAATGAATGAATATTGCTATTCTATAAATAAAAACGTGTGCATTCCTTTAAGATAAAATAATTCAAGAAGCAAAGTCAATTTGCACCCCCTCCTTCCCCCTTCTGAATACAGTATCTTGTAATAACCTCTATGATGATGATTACCCATCTCTGAATGAGCATCTGAATCATTTCATTCCTGACATATCTGTTATAATTCTTCATGATGCTGCCCTTTTCTTTGTCTTCCTCTTTTTAGACCTGTAGGGTCATGTTCCTGCTTTTTTTCTTCCAGCTTTTGTGTTTTGGGTTGCTTTCTTGTTACAGGACTGATTTTCTTTTACCCATACACAATAATAGGTGGGACATACATTCTTCTTCTTCTTCTTCTTAAGACATGAACAACCATTACATTTGCAATGGATTTCATCTGAGCATCCTAGACACATGCTCACCTAGTCTCCCAGTCTACAGCCTTCTCTCGTCTGGCTCTTTGTCCTGAAAATCATTTCTTCTCGGCAGAGCATGGTGGCACCAAAGCTTAAGCAGAACAGCCTTCCTTTTTTTTCCCCTTTCTAGAGCAGCTCTTTTCTTTCTCTCCGCTCTCCCCCTCTTTTGTGTGACTCCCCACGTGTCTAATACATTAGCGGCTCTAATCAGAAGGGGCGGGGCCTTGTCGGCGTCTCCGATTTCCCTGCGCGCTCGCGCTCTGCTGAAACGAGACGCATTCGGTGCTCCGTTATCCAGAGGCGCACGTTACTGTTCCCTTTGGTACGCGTGAAACCGGACGGGACGTAGGACCCAGTGGCGTCTCTTTAGACGGGGTGAAAAGAGTCGGAGCTGTGCGGCACGGCGTTTACGCGCACCTGACGGGCGGCACGCGGGACCGGAGAGCTGATATCTGCGGCTGACACGCGAGCGCGTTTTTTTGTGGCAAGCTGGGCTGGAAAAGGAAGAGAGAAAGAAGATAAAGAGAGAGAGAGAGAGAGAGAGAGAGAGAGAGAGATCAGATTTGCAAATTGTGGATATGGATTTTAGCCTGGATCTGTAAAAGCGTGCTTTTTTCCTTATTGGGGACACATCATCATCTGAGCAGGGTTTGTAGAGGAACAACGGGACAACCAGCAGGAGCCTCGAGTCCATGCATGTAAGCAGATGCTTCATTCAGTGCCTGGCTGCAATCTATGAAATGTCTAGCGGTTTGCTTTTACAGGGCATCAGGGGTGGCTTTATGCGCTTTAAAGCCACCGGTAGTGTCTTTCCCATTCATGCATTCCCATCTCCATGCAGAACCGATGATCAGGCTGGCAGGAGCGGCTTCATTCATCCCAGCATCTCTGAGAGCCGCATCTCTCAGTGCAATAGCTCCAGCCCTTTAACACGCACGCTGCAAGCATTCATGCAAGAAACATAAACGTCTTGGGCATCTTGCTTGGATTAGCTATAGGACTCTGGCGGAGCAGTGATTGTCTGGCCATAAGGACACAGCAATGATCTTTATATAGGGATGAAACACTGATCTCTTTCTTTTGCAACTTTTAAATCACTTTCATTCCTCTACATAATGCATATGAATCAATAAAGTTAGCTATGACTCCCTTTCATATGCGCATGCATTATGCAAATAGGCATTATACATGGATAAATTATGCAAATAGCTAAACATGCTGATTTCTTGGTATGGTAGCTTACAAGGATGTAAAATAAGATTTCACATTTGTAATTTGTATTGCAAATTCATCGTTTGTAGAGCAGTTTTTCTCTGGTAGATTATTTTAACACGTCTCATGGAAAGAGAGAGAGAGACAGAGGGAGAGGGAGTCCGTCGCAATACCCAGGTAAACTTGGCCGTCCTCGGTCTAAGTGGTCGAGGAGTAATCGTTTTCCTTCTGGAGGGACTTGCCTGGAAAAACGACTCTCGTCATAACGAGGAACATATGGCCATTTTCTGACCGCATTACCATTTTTTATGCCTTAGCGTCAGTCGTAGCTACTGCTCGGTTATGCTGAGATGCCTCCTGAAGGACTGCAGAAATTGTTCGGCTTGCGCGGACACCTCACTGGGCTACTGACGACAGTTCGCATTTAGGTGAACACAAGGGACAGTGTTAAATCGACCGCAGCACTGTGCCTCGAAAGTTCAGGTTCAAATGAAGAAAGAACAACTTGAAACAATTCTGATATAAATAACATATAGGGCACTAAAAGCTGTTTTGATTTGTGCAGGTTATATACTATACACACTGGATATACGTATATATACCCTGGCTGGTGTGCCCATCAATTCCAGGACACTGTTCATGCACACTTTCATACCTAGGGTCATTTAGAGTTGTCAGTCCACCTGCTGGCTTGAAGGAAACCAGAGAACCCAGGGAAAAGCCCATAGAACATTCACAGAAACTCCACATAGACTGTAGCCTCAGGTCAGCCTCAGAGGTCAGGATCAACCTGGAGCTGTAGTAGTATATATTCATTTATTCATTCATCTTCAGTAATCTCATAATACTGGTCAGGGTCACGGATAGACCCCAGCATATGCAGGGAACACTAAGTTCATGAATACACTCTGGTCTGGAAATCAGTCTGTCTCTCTAATACAAATACTGATATCAAATGTTTTGAGAGTAGAGCAAAAACAAAGACTATCTGAGGCTCAAGGCTGGTCTGGGAGAAATTGTAATACAGCACACATGAGGTCAGGAAGTACAGAGAACATGTGCATTCCCAGCGTGGGCTGCACATCACAGAGCTATAAAATATAACCGTGCCCAGTAAGGGGCAGTCTGTTAGTACTGCTACCCGTCATCACTTGGATGCCGATCACAGAGCTGCTCTTGTTAAGCACCGAAAGCTTTCAGGGTTACTGGGTCACACATGCTAGCTTGAACCGCAGGGTAGGTGTGTTGGGATGTCAAGACAACGACACTATCCCACCATACACTTTGCTTCACAAGCATCTTGATTACTTTTGTGTTGTGAGTTTTGAATAATCTGCTTCTGATGAGGAATGGAATTGGAAGTGAGGTAAAAATAGGCTTCTCTGCTTTTTGATTAACCTTTTGCACCGACTGGCATGCCAGGTCGTATAAACAGAACTGGCAAAAACAATATCATTTTTTTTCCCTTTAGTGGCCGATAATGGAGATGATTAATTTTATTGGCATAACGGTGCTGATTATCACTTGCTCTCTTGGTCACCACTAATTCTGACTAATGTCTGAAAGACTCAATGTTAAATACTAGGAAATGCTGCTGCACACACACACACACACACAGAGCAGAATGAGTAACAGATGACAGGAGTGAGATGTACATCTGATCCTTTGCTTTAAGTAGCTGGGGGGAAACATTTATACAAGAATTACACAAGAAACTCCAAACCCTCCCCACTTGCTTACGGCATCCGTGAGATGTTCTGTTTCTTCTTTTGTTGATCATCAGTCTTACCACATGAACCAAAACAAATCTGCAGTCTAACACTAAAAACCTTCATGTCTGAAAATCATTCTGTTTTAATCCCTTTCTTTCTATAGTCCGGCAGCGCTGCCAGCTTGCTGGCACACTTTTACTAAAGCAAAAACTATTAGGTCTAAGTGCTTCAGGATAGTGTTGTTCTCATGTAAACTCATTAAGCTTTGTTTAATATTAAACGTAATAAGGTAATGGTAAGTGGATAATAATGTAATGGTGAATCCTTGTTAAGTGTGGTTTCAGTGATGTTTGAAACTTGGTATGTTGAGTGATTTGTTTTTTCTTTTTTTTTTTTTGTTCTGCTAAGCTACAGTGCATATTATTATATGTGTACAATAGAAGTCAGTTGATCTGTAAGTATCAGGAGGGAGAGCTACTTTGAAGTATAGGCAACTTGCAATAGATCCCCAAACGAACTTCAGAAAAAAATGATGCCAATACTGGTGTGTCTAATCAACTGCTCCATTAGGTAATGGAGCAAACTTCAGTTTAGTTAAATAGCTTTGAGCTGAGTGACTGACCTTGAGAAGAAAGCTGAGTGACTGGCTCTGGTAGTGTTTTGCTCCAGTAATGGCATTGAGCTCAAGCCTAAATTCAAGCAAATGGTCTGGAAACAGAATGTTTGGCGATAAGGTCTGAGTTTGCTTAAGTCCTGTGAACCTCTGCTGAGGCATAGTTCCTATTAATTTCCTATAGAGTAATTAATGTAGACTGCCCTGTGTGGAACATTCTCGAACTTGTCACTTAAGGGAGAATACATTAACAGGTATTCAACTACAATTTTCAGTTTCACCTACATAATAGGGCGGCACGGTGGCGCAGTGGATAGCACCGTCGCCTCACAGCAAGAAGGACCCGGGTTCGATCCCCGGGTGGG
>JANCOA010000009.1:7049907-7060356 GCA_024363135.1 Leptodoras oyakawai | reverse complement strand
ACCCACCCCACACACACACACACACACACACACACACACACACACACACACACACACACACACACACACACACACACTATTCTATTGAAATACTGTATATTTAAGGGCAGAAAAGAAATTAACTAAACAACAGCTATGCATCCATTGATTGCATAATGCAGTTTTTTTTTTAAATAAAAAGAATAAAAAGTACATATAATAATAATACTAAATAAAAATAATAATAAATTAAAACAATTCAAACTATTCTGCCCATTTTTGGTTTATTGACCTGCTTTCACTCTACTAATTGTATCTTAATACATTTTTATGAAGGTTTTAATAGAGTATGTCTGATTAAGTGTAAAAAGAAATGTTTGATATACCATGGTAACCTTCTTGGAGGCTAGTCAGGACTAAAACAAACACTGCGTCTCAGCCTTGGCTGATGTTACACAGGTCTGTTGGATAAAACAATGATGTCATTCCAACAGCGAAAGGACACTCGGCATTGACGAAATGTATTCATTGGAGGAGGTCAATTAAAAGAAATTAAAAGAAAGGGGAGTGCAGGGTATCCAACCCAGTGATAACAGACAGTTCGGGTTTACAGTGAAAGCAAGTGGCCCACAGGAACATGCGGTCTGGCATAAAATATGTATCACCTGGACTCGGTTGGGTCACTGCCTGAAACCCTTGCTTTGTTTCCTCTGGCCTTGCTTCCAGTTTGAAGGGGAAAAGTTGGAAGCCCTGGCGTTTACAGTTTTGCATTTCTGCGGTTACAACGCTTTTTCAGGAAATTTCGTATCCCATTAAACCTGCTTCACCAAGAGGCTGTAAAAAAGCAAGGGAGAGGCTGACGTGTGTAATGTGTAGCGAGAATCGTCCATAAAACTGTTACACCGCAGTGTCAGTGCTGGTTTGCATCACTGGTATTTCTGCAAATTGAATGAAATGCTGACGTTTTTTTGTTCACTTGACCCTGACAGAGTGCTTTTGTCTACATATCAGTATGTAGCGTTTTCAGCAGCCTGCGTGTACGTACGCCGTCTGTAAGTGGAGCTGGCCTGAGTCATTCCCTGGCACTTATAAAGCTCTGCCGGCCTGCAGTAGCATTTCAGGCCCATATTGATGATTTACAGTTAGGAAGTGTTTGTTGAAGTGCACAGAGGGTATTTATGCACTGAAAATTGCAGCATGTAATAACGCCCAGGAGCATAAGCGCTCCAGCATCGCTTTATTGCAATAAAGAATTACTAAGGGAAGCATTCTGTTCTTGCCATGCGTTCAGTAAACCAGTCCAGGTTTATACGTTCTTATAGATAAGATGCCGCATTAAATCTGCTATTTTACTGCTCTGTCGTGATGTGAGGTTGACATGATTTAGTGCTTGGTATACTCTTATTAAAAAGTCAGAAACAGGGCATACAAATACAAAAGCATTCCAGCCCTCCAGAACCATAATTTCACAATGTTACCCATTTCTTTTCTTACTGACATTGTTATGTGAATTCAGGCAGCCAAAAAGATCCAAACGTGGGTTTTTCTGCTTAGACACCTCTACTTCAAGACATATAATACAATGTATAAATGTTTTATTAATGGTCTAAACATTCAGCAAACATCACATCAGGTCATGGAGGAGACATTTAAACAAACAAGGCTATGAATAAATATGGGTATAAAGATAGACGGTTTTATTTTTAAGTTAAATATAAATGAAAACCTGCTGGAAACATGCCTGTATTGCTTCTAGTGTGTGAATGAAATTGTAAATATGTGTGTGCATGGTTCCCTGTGATGGAGCATTCTCCCATCCAGGGTGTGTCCCTGTTTCACACCGAGTGTTCCTGGGATGGGTTTTGAATCCACTGTGACCCTGAACTGGATAAACTGTTACAGAAATTGAGTGAAATACAAAGCAAGTGTGGAATTGGAATGAAACACATTTATGGCATTTGGCAGACACCCATATCTGGAGTGATTTACATTTATCACATTTATACAACTGAGCAGTTGAGTGTTTGCTCAAGGGCCCAACAGTGGCAGCTTGGTTATGCTGGAGTTTGAACTCATGACCTTCCCGATCAGTCCAACATCCTAACAACTGAGGTACCACTGCCCCAGTTTTAGAGCTATGTGTAATAAAGTATGTCAGTTTTGCAGTACTCGAGTCCCGTCTCTTCTCAGAATTGAAAACAAACCTACTCGATCTTGAATTGGTCTCGGACAAGAATGGCATGGCTTGGAGTACTAATTATACATTCATTCATTCATTCATTCATCTTCTTGACCACTTATTCCTTTTCAGGGTCACGGGGGAGCCGGTGCCTAGCACCGGCACATAGGGCGCAAGGCAGGAACAACCCTAGACAGGGCGCCAATCCATCGTAGGGCACACACACTCACGCACACACTCACACACTAGGGCCACTTTAGAGACGGCAATCAACCTAACGTGCATGTCTTTGAACTATATAGTGTTTGACGAAAAGAGATTTTTTTTAACTCTTTGGTAACTCTTTTCGCTATCATCAGAGTGTACTACACCGCTCCTGAAAGTTGCATGAGTAGCAGTTCAAAAAAGAGGCGGTGGCTTGCATCACGTGTATCGGAGGAAGCACACGAAGGCTTCGCCCCTTCCTGACTGGCCTTTCGGCATGTGACAAGGGGGTAAAGCACTGACGGGTGGGAACTGGAGATGACTAAATTAAAGAAAATAAAATAAAATAATAATAATTAATTAAAAAAATTGTACCATGTGAAGGTTTTCACAGGCCACTACAAATATTTCCTCCAATATATACAAAAATGTTAACGCATGCTAAATGCGCAATATTGTTGTGTTCTTCAGCTCAGTCGGGGTGCTACAGCTGCTGTCCCGGCTCATAGCACTGAGTTGGATGTAAAAGGATCAGACTCTATCCGTAGAAGTTGTTGCTCTCCAGGACCCGTCTGCCACCTTTGGCCCAATGCTAATTCTCTGATGACAGCTGGAAGGCTATATGCAGAAGGCTTAGGCTTTGTGCTTGTCCAAGTCTTAGACAGAGAATTGGGGTGCATTCCTTACCCTGCCAGCTTTGGGATGTGATAGTAGCACCATGTCAGCATTATGAAATGCGACCTCCTAGAAGACAGTATTTCAAGCACAAAGCATTGTTTATTTTTTTATTGTTAAAATATATTTCATAGTATGGATTTAAGACAAAAGAGCACTTGTAATGAATCATGCTAAATGGTCGATCTAACTCAGTAAAACAACATCAGGTTGGTGACCACTGAAATTGATGAAATTATCAAAAGTATAAGAAAGCAGCCAACAAATTAGAAGATATAAGGAAATTAGTGACAGCAAATCAGCTTTCTGCATCTATGCTATGACTTCATCAGCTGGATTCAAGTGTAAACCTTTTTTACTTTTGTATGCTCTTTATTGAACTCTATAATATACATTACCCTGGTCCTGGACTTCTTATAATACTAATAGTACAGCACACAATGTGTACATGGAACAAAAGAATAAAAGATGTTAAAGGAAATATCATGTATCACAAAAAATCTATGTCTATAAGACATACTACATACCACGCAAATCCTGATCCCCAGCTGTTCTGAGATGGCAATTGAAGTGCTGAAGTGCTGCCATGTAGTTATGCAGTGAACAGAAAAGAACCCCTATTGCTCGTTTTCCTCACACGCCCCTGTCAATCACTTAGTCTGGCCTGTTTATTCTTTGTGATCGAGGGGCATTTGGGACCCTGACACATTTTAATAAGCTGTTAAATATAAGAGAATATAAGAAAGAATGTTGAGGTGCCGTGGTCGTTCCTGACTCTGGAGCCTATTTAACTTGGCTTCTATTGGTCTTTGCGTTTTCACTATGTCTGTTACATGCATTAGGTAGTAACAGAGGCTGCTGCAGTCCTAACCAGAGCCTGCAGGGGGTGTCATTCCCTCAACTGCAACTTAACCCTCAATATTCCAGTATGCAACACAAAGCCTCATGATAGTATAAATAATAATGGTATAATAAAGATAATTTACTGGATTGTTGGAATGTATATTTACAGTCGCTTGCCTATCCTATTGGACTGTGTGCCTACAGATAAAGCCTTTAAAGGTAAGCAGGTTTTGGACATGTTCTTGCTTTACCAATTTGCTTGTATTAGATCAATATAGATAGATAGATGGATAGATTCACCTTTATTGTAATTGCTTTCAGTACAAGTGAGTACAAGGCAATGAAATACAGTTAACATCTACAAGAAGTGCAAATTGTAAGAAGCAAGAAGGTCCTGGGTTCGGTTCCCGGGTGGGAGGTCTGGGTCCTTTCTGTGTGGAGTCTGCATGTCCTCCCCGTGTCCGCGTTTACTCCCACAGTCCAAAGACATGCATGTTAAGTTAATTGGTGTCTCAAAAGTGGCCCTAGTGTGTGCCCTAAGCTGCCCACCAGCTCTCCCGTAACCCTGAAATAGAAATAAGATAAGTTAAGATAAGTTAAGATAATGAATGAATACAAGGATCTAGGATCCTTGGACACATGGAATATACACAGATGTAAATAAAAATAAATAGTATTTAACATGATATTGTGATAGCTACTATGCCAGTCCCTCTGTATGTTCAGCCCACACTATTGAATATATGTATATCCCTGTGAGTTAATTTTTCATTCTTAATCTCCCATTACTTTTTGCTTACGTCCCTTATTTTCCACTAGAGGGGGTGTAAAATGATTCAGAGTTGCATGTTTGTGGTCTAGACTACTAGAACCATAAAACAAAACTGAGCAAACGACAAAAGGTAAATGCAGATTCAAGTTTACTTCATTCCCCTGCTCATTTTGCAGTCATGCACATTCCATAGGATTATTGACAATGACAAATTGCAGACATAATCTGGGCACAAATGCAGTCTAAAGTGCTAGTCCAAGATTTTGCCAGTATGGTTTGGAGAACGTCACTTCCACTGACATGTTACATACCTCCCCTGCATAGTGCGGGATGAACTCTGGGGTTTGGCCACATTTCCAGCCAAAACTGTACAACTGTCTAATCTCTGTTCTGTTTTTTTAGTGCTAGATGAAATACCATCTGTAAGTCTGGCCACCTGTGGCTCTCAGTGGTCTGCATTCTGCATTCCCATATGCAATAGGAGTGGTGGAGCCGTCAGCCTTCTGTTTGTGCTCTCTCTCTCTCTCTCTCTCTCTCTGTCTCTCTCTTGACTCTCATACTTTACCTTTACTTACATCTCCATTTTGGAGACATTTCCAGAACTAAAATTTAGAGAGCATTTCTCATGTTAGCACGTCTGAATTAATAGTATCATGGGGAGTTCGGTGAACACGCTTTCCTCATCTCTCAATAAACTATTTGTGTAACTGTTTGTTCCTAAAAATCTATTTTGCAATCCTGTCATGCATTCTGGATCTAAAACTTATTAAAGTGGCTTTAGATTTAAGATGTTGAAAATGTGGTGTGGCCAGGCAAGGACAGCACCATGCTCAAGTGAAGCATTGCCATCCCTCTGGCTACCCTGATAGGACACTCACTTACTTTCAGTTATTGCTTTATGCTGGTCAGGGTTGTGATGGATCAGATGCCAATCCCAGTAACAATGAGTGCAAAGTAGACAATTCATCCTGGGTGGGAAACTGGTAACCCTGGGTGGGCAGCAGTGACTCAGAAGGTTAGTGTGCTGGGTTGCATCTGGAAGGGCATCCAATGTAAAACTTGCACCAGCTTACGATGCAGATTGATCCACTGTGGTTGACCTCAATCTTAGGACAGTGACACTGTGAGAATACTTCCCACATTCAGTGTGGTTACCAATGTAGTGATACGCTAGTGTGAAGAACAATAGAACATCCACTACAACATCTCTGGGAATTTTTTTATTATTTTCTTCATTGTCCAGTGGTGGGAACATGCTAATTAACACAAACACGAACTATTCCTTGGCCCTGCAGACCACAATGAACAAGAACATTGAGTTTCTTCAGTTTGGTTTTAGCTACAGTTTACTATTGCTATTGACTTTGTAATGCTAGTCCTTCATATTATCCATATTCTGTTAAGTAGCTACCTCATTTTTGTAGCTTGTTAGATGACAAATAAGTGTTGCTTAGGTGTGTGTCTTTCATGCCCTGTGAGCATTCTCAGCATTCAGCCCATACATAAAGGTAAAGGTAGCCACATTTTCCTATAGCTAGTTCCAGACTAGCTAGCCCAGTCATCAAACCAGCATCAATTCTTTTAAGTGCAGAAATTCAGGGTTTTTGGACCCAAACAGGTCCTAATGATCATCAATTACACCATGGCTTGGTGCAACCTACTATCCGAGTTCCTTCAAAAACTGTGTGCAAGTGTACCTAGAAGAATTGATGCTGTTTTAAAGGCAAAGGGTGCTCACACCAAATATTGATTTGATTTAGATTCCTCTTCTGTTCATTTTTTTCCCAATTGCCTAAAAGTACTGCACAGTACTGTATATACTGTATATATGCAATGTATGTTACACACACACATACACACACACATACACTTTACACAATGTACTCTGCACCAGTGATCCACACCAGACCGTTCATGCATTCCAGTGCCTTATAGCCAACAGTGGTGGAATTTGACATGTGTCTGGTGTATGAATGTGTTTTATTGATGTGATTCCAGGCTGTGATCTGTTTTCTTTCTCTTCTCTTGCAGGTGTAAGAGAACCCTGTTGTGATGAAGTTATTCAGAGGCTCTGTGAACAACAGCTGGAGACTAAGGATGTTTCTACTTGTTTTTTTGACTCTGGAACTGTTAACTTTACTAGTTAATGCGGATGCAACAGCAAGCATCCTGGAGTTACAGTTGGATGAAGAGCAGCCTGCAGGGACAATAGTGGGTGACATCAGTGCTGGGTTACCTCCTGGAGAAACGGCCTCCCTCTACTTCATCTCTGATCATGAGGGCACTAGTGTGGGAACTGACCTCCATATTGATGAGACCACTGGCATTATCAAGACTGCTCGGCGCCTGGACCGGGAAGAGAGAGACCATTATAGCTTTATAGCAGTTACCATGACCGGCCTCACAGTGAAGGTATCCGTCACAGTGAATGATATTAATGATCATGCTCCAAAGTTCCCCAAGAATAAGGCTTATTTGAAGATCCCTGAGCAGACTGCAGTGGGGACGAGGTTCTCCCTAGAGCCAGCCACTGATGCAGACAAAGATCAGCTTACCACTCAGGGATACCTCATCAAAGATGGAAATGTGGGGCAAGTGTTCAGACTCGAAACTAAAAGGGCAGCAAATAAGGTTCTTTACTTGGACCTGGTGGTCAATGGTGTTCTTGACCGAGAAAAGAGGGCTTCTTATTCTTTGGTTTTGGAAGCCTTTGATGGGGGATCTCCTAAAAAAACTGGGCAAATGACTCTGGATGTGGTAGTACAGGATATTAATGACCATGCTCCTGTTTTTAATCAGAGCAGATACCATGGCATCATCTCTGAAAGTCTCCCCCAAGGTAGCAATATCCTACAAGTGTTTGCCTCAGATGCAGATGAAGGTGACAATGGCCTTGTGCTTTATGAGATTAACCGCAGGCAAAGTGACCCTGATCGATACTTTGTCATTGACTCTCGTTCTGGTATTATCACACTCAACAAGCCTTTGGACTATGAAGTCAGAAAAGTGCATGAGCTTGTTATACAAGCCAGAGACAATGCCAGCCACCCAGAGATCACTAATGCCTTTGTCACTATCCATGTTCGTGACTACAATGATAATCAGCCCACCATGACCATCATCTTCCTCAGTGAGGATGGGTCACCTCGAATATCTGAAGGCGCCCAGCCTGGGCAATATGTAGCCCGTATTTCAGTCTCAGACCCTGATTATGGTGAATATTCCAACGTCAATGTCTCGCTGGAAGGTGGGGATGGTAAGTTTGCCCTCACTACTAAGGACAGCATCATCTACCTTATCTGTGTGGACCAGGTTCTGGATCGTGAAGAGAGAGACTCGTATGAGCTTCGGGTCATGGCTACAGATTCTGGCACCCCACCACTACGAGCTGAGTCATCTTTTACAATCCAGGTCACAGATATCAATGATAACCCTCCCCTGTTTGATCAGCAGGCATACAAACAGACCATTCCAGAAGTGGTTTACCCAGGAAGCTTTGTGCTGCAAGTAACAGCACGGGACAAAGACCAAGGCCCGAATGGCAACGTCCGGTACAGTATTTTGCCCAACAAGGGGAGACATTCTAACTGGTTCGCCATTGATGCTGTGACAGGTATCATTACCACAGCTACTGAACTGGATTATGAGACAGATCCAAAAGTAAGTGTCAAGGTAGTGGCTACAGATGGTGGAAAGCCCCCTTTATCCTCTACTGCCATGGTGGAAATCAGTCTGCAGGATATTAATGACAACAAGCCAGTCTTTGGGAGCAGCTTCTATAATGCATCTATCAAGGAGAACACAGCTGCAGGGACCTGTTTCCTTGAGGTGGGAAAGTCCTTTCTTGCATTTCTTGTTGCTAATACTGAAAATACGTATTGTTAAAATGTTATTTTATAGGTTTATGCAATCTGTTGTAGCAAATCACTGGCATCTATGTGGCATCCAGTGTTATGTATCCACAGTATCTACGTATATTGTTTAGATGCCATCGTAGTATTAGTGGCTTTTATATCGGCATCATAGTAATGCTCACATGCTGAGGTTTTATTTAAAATAATCTAAAGAATTCTTGCTGGTAAAAGTAAAATCAGGATGAAACTTGAACATTACATAGAATAAACCCAAATGAATAAACTCTTGTCTTTACCTAATTAGATAGTTAACTGTTAACAATTTTTGATTTTGCAATCCTTTCTCATACCAAAAAAAGCAAAGATGTATCATGCTGATTATGTTTTGTTCTGATTTAAGGCCAGTATGATCAACTTAGCAACCATTCATTATGTGGGCCATTCATCTTCTCAAGCTAGTTTTGCCTCTGTGCAACCGAAAGAAAATTGTTTTCTGTTTTTCTTTCTTCTCTGCATGCATGAACTTCTTGGACTTCAAAGGCCCGTGAGATTGTATGCTTTCAAAGGCACATCTGTGCTAAAAAACTGCCTCCAGAAAAAACAATTAAGATAAATACTGGAATTCCACGTTGTTTCCGCTTCATTTAAATTTAATATTTAAAGATGGCAGTTGTCTGTGATCAGAAAAATTGGAACTTGTGCTCCGTGTAAAGGGAAGGGTAATAAGTGATGAAGGGCAGTATAAGACAAATATTTCTACAATCTGTACAAGGGGACATAGAAGAAAATAGAGGACACAGAATAGGAAAAAAGAAAGCCGGTGACGAGGAGAAATGCTTCTTTTAAAAAAGATCTTAAAAAGATCTTTCACTTTACAGAAGCAACTATTCAAAACTATTTCGATTTTAAGATATCGAAAATTCCTTGGCTGTTATTATTAACAGACACCGTGTTTAGATATCATTTCATGCCACACAGTACTTGTCTTGGTTTTTCACTGTTTCAGAATGGCCTTTTATTTACTCCACTGCGTTCCTCAAAGCCCCAAAAGAACCAAACAAAATACTTCACAATCCACAGGATGAGATTGTTTTAGCTGTAGCACCACTGCCATCTCCACACAGTCCCAGCCTCACCATACCGCACACATGGGCATGTATGGTGCCAAACCGGCTGTGGTTCCTGTTCCCGATCCACACAGACATTGAAATTGGTCTTCGTGGTAGGTACGTCTTTCAGCAAGCTTGCTCCAGATATGTGTCATGGGTTTCTTTTCATTTCACAGCGATTCATAGTGCTATAGTTTTTAGATTCATTTTTCTGAAAATCTATAAACTGGAAATGAGTACTTGATACTTAATGTAGAAAAATGATCAGAATAAGTATGTTTATGAGGGTTTTGACTATAAGGTTAGCATACATTATAGGATCAACAGTAAAATATAAGTTTTTTACCAAGTATTGGTTCACTCCTCTTGAGCCATTCCATTCTTTTTTATATATCTTTTGCATGTAGAGGCCAGATAGACTTGGATGGATAACATTCATTGTCTGCTGTGATTACTGTTAGTTCTAAGGCAGTGATGGTTCGATGTTTAAGGCTGTTCAAGCCCTAACCCTGCCAAACTGCCTTGAGCAATGCCCTTAACCCTCCTGCTGTAGGGGTGTGCATCATGGTGACTCTATCATGGTACCAGTCAAAAGTGTGGACACACCTCAATTTCAGTGGTTTTTCATTATTTTAAAATTAACTGCATTGTAGATTAATACTAAAGTCATCCAAAGTATGAAATACTTATGGAATTATTTAGTAAACAAAATATTGTTTAACAAACCAGAATATGTTTTATATATTAGATTCTTCACAGTAGTCACCTCTTGCTTAGTTGACAGCTTTGCACATCTTGGCATTTTCTCAGTCAGCTTTATGAGGTAGTCACCTG
>JANCOA010000009.1:6747177-6760336 GCA_024363135.1 Leptodoras oyakawai | reverse complement strand
CTCCTGAAAAACAACCCCACACCATAATCCTCCTCCACCAAACTTTACACTTGGCACAATGCAGTCAGACAAGTACCATTCTCCCGGCAACCGTTAAACCCAGACTCATCCATCAGATACCGACCTGTGGCAATGGAAGTGTTTGGAACACCTGAATTCATTGATTTGGATGGGTGAGTGAATACTTTTGGCAATATTCCAGCATGGCAATGCCCCAGCGCATGAAGCGAGGTCCATGAAGACAAGGTTGGAGTGGAAGAACTAAAGTGGCCTGCACTGGGCCCTGATCTGGACCCTACTGCACATCTTTGGGATGAACTGGAGCACTGATTGCACCCCAGGCCTTCTCTCTAGACATCAGTGCCTGAACTCACTAATGCTCATGTGACTGAATGAGGACAAATACCCACAGCCACACAAAATCTAGTGAAAAGCCATTCTAGAAGAGTGGAGGTTATTATAACAGAGAATAGGCATGTATACTACATCTAGTATCAAAATGTTGCTAAATAAAACCACTTTTTTCACTCCTCTATTATACAGGGATGGGGTGGAAAAACACCCATTGTTTAGAGCTATTTTATACAACAGGACTGTGCCATTTAAAATTAAAATAGAACTGTATGGTCTGTCACTTTGGTTTGACATCTGCTGCACTTCAAATCACTGAGGTGTAGCTGAGATATTGTGAACAGTCAAAGTATTTTAGTAACTGCTTATTGGATGTGGTGTGTACATTTTAGATGTCCAAATTTCCTTCCCAATATGAGGGTCTGCATTGTTATGCTTGCAGAGTAAGATTGTGCGTGTCTTGAACCTGTGGCAAAAGAATGGCGTGTTTAAGATTGAGGTGATCCAGCCTCTCTTGGACATGGCTGCTGGATCCAGCAGCTCGGGCCCAATTCCAGGTGTGGACAATGGTCCAGGAGGGGGTGAGTCAGTGGAAAATACTTAGCTACATTTTTTCTTTCTTTATTTTTTAATAAACATGGAGCTTTTATCAGCAGCCAAATGGAACCTTGTGCTTATTAGAATGATCACCCATTTAGAATGATGTACAGTTTTATTTGTAGAAACCACATCTACTGACAAATCAACTAAACTAAAATAGTTACATTTGTTCCTCTGCAGCTGCATCTCCTCCTTCCCCAGCTAGGGAATCTGAGAGCCAGACAGCAGTGTCAGTTAATTCTGTGCAGGCTCCTGTGCCACAGCTGCAGAACTCTGACGCCTTTGCCGCTGTAGCTCAGCTCTTCCAGTCTTCACAAGGCCAACAGGTTTGATACAGCACCATCCCCAAACACTGCACATGTCCTCAGTGCTCTGCCTCTTTAGTGTCTTATAACTCTCTAACTGTAGCTCCAGCAGATGCTCCAGACGTTCCAGCAGCCCGGAAAGCCACAGTCCCCTGCGCTGGAGAATAACATGATTTCCCATCTACAGATACAAGCCTCAACTATTCAGCCACCCACAGCTTTGGTGCAGGGCCACCCACACAGCATGCAGCCTGCAGAGAAGAAAGCTACGTTCGACAAGGTGAGCACACATCTAAAATGCCAGGTTTAAGGACTTGGTTAGGTACATTGGGCAAAATATGGCTGGTCAACTACTTTTTTTTTTTGTATTGTTTTCAGAAACTTCTTGATCGTTTTGATTATGATGATGAGCCAGAAGGAGGAGAAGAGACGAAGAGGGACGAGGCGTCATCTGTTCAGCCTGCCTTGTAAGCCCTGACCTAGAAACCCTTGTTTTGTCACCATTATTGTACATTTGTGACTGAAAAAATGCTTTGTATTGCATGTAGTACAGATTTAATGTATTTTGATTTCTCTATAAGTGGTGCTGGTGTTGACATTATGGTGTGTGTGTGTCCTTGCAGTGGCTATCCAGAAGGTGTCCAACCACCTCAGCAGGCTTCAGGAGTCTTCCCCCAAGCTCCCAGTCAGATGCAACACTTTCAGCAGCACATGATGGGCATAAGTCAAGAACACCAGGTAAGTTTTAATATAAATGCTTAGTGGATGTTTCCCCTGAGCATTTGTGACCTCAAGTACTTGCCATGGATCTAAATTGTTGCAGCGTGAGAACTATATTTAATGGGGATATTCAGCTAAAAGTTATGAAGATCTAGTTACATAAAACTCATTTGCAAAGCTCTGGATATGACTAATATAACCGAGTGGTTACATTTTAATGACTTATCTCATGGCTAGAAATAAGTTATGGTTAAGTTCATCAAATTAGTTTTATAGTGGTGCTTTAACACTTGTGTGTCACATTAACACTTCATGAACTTTAAGTGGTATGTAAACACATACTTCTGTCCAGTCATCCTTGTTCAAACTATACAACTTGCTCTCTTGTAATCACAATTTTTTAAGCCTTTGAAATTTAAATTTATAGCATTTGGGTCTGCCCTTATCCAGAGCGACTTATATTGATCTCAGTTACACAACTGAGGAGTTGAGTTGTTAAGGGCCTTGCTCAAGGGTCCAACAGTGCCAGCTTGATTGTGGTGGGATTTGAAGACTTTGCACAGTACATAACTGATCAACAATAGGGGGTCACACATTTCACCAGGAGGAACCGGCGACGAGTCTCAGAGGAGACAATGGTGTGCTATAAGACTGTTCATGTGCCAGATCTGCATTCTACTCACTGTTGTACAGCATAACACAAGTCACTCAGTTGGAACATGTTTCAGTCCTGACAGTGCAAGATTATTTTGATGGATCTCTTGTCCTTCATTTGATCATCTGATAATGTTTTGTTCCAGGTTCCATCTCCAAATGGACAGTCTCAGCCTTTCAACCGAATGCCTCCTCAACCCTATCCAGGGATGATGCCACCAGCTGTAGGTCCCGCTGGTTTCCCCGGATCCTTCCCCCCTCAAAACAATGCCTTTCCTCAGCTCATGGCTGGACAGCAACATCAGGTAAGATTCTCAGTTATCATTTCCCTGATACTTATAGACCATTTAAAGTAAACCTAAATCCATGATCACGTGCAATTTAACAAAAATGATGTATTTTAACATTTGTTTTGATGAGGGCAAATCGTCCTGTCTTTTCAGTTAATGTTTTTAATAAACACGTGTAATGCCCTTTCACGCATTGTTTGTATGTGCATCCCCATAGGAGCCCTCTGGGGAGCTAGACAGCACAAGACAGCATCAAGATGGCAGCAGGACACGGTCTAGGTCTGGTTCAAGGTGAGATGTAACTATATATATATATATATATATATATATATATCTAACGGACATGGCATAATTAGCACAAATACTATTATTTGTACTTTTTGTAGTCAAATGTTGCAAATTGAGTCTTCGTCAAATTGATCTTGTTCTTTCCCCCTTTGCCAGATCTCCTAAAAGGAGGCGGTCACGGTCGGGTTCCCGTTCCAGACGTTTCCGGCATCGAAGGTCACGGTCTCGTTCCAGAGAAAGGCGTCGTCACTCACCTCGCTCTCGCTCTCAGGAGAGGAGGGAGCGGGAGAGGGAACGAGAGCGTAGACAGAAAGGGCTGCCTCCCATTAAGCCCGATACTTTAAGTGGTGAGCCATGATGATTTTCTTAAGTAGAGCTTAGGCCTAAAATCTCCACAAGCCTATTATTTCTTAAAGCCTATTCTGTCGATTAAATATATGAATAAAATTTTTAAATTGAATCCTTTTAAAGTTCATGATTGACAGTACCTTTTTTGGCTGGTCAATTTTGCAGTTCTTTCTGAGACTAATTAATAACATCTCACTCTTGCTGTAAATTTTTTCTCTTTTCCCTGTGCAGTGTGCAGCACTACACTTTGGGTTGGCCAGCTGGACAAAAGGACGCAACAGCAGGATGTGGCATGTCTGTTAGAGGAGTTTGGCCAGATAGAGTCCATAAATGTGCGTATTAATCATTCTGATCACTTTCTTTATTAGTGACTAACTTAATTCTTAGAAAATGTTGCCTGCAACACTCTCAAAAAAGTACCTCTGGGTCGCAGCCCCTTTTCTTTTAATTATACTTTTTAATCATTCCAAAGTTGAAGATACTAATTGCTGCAGTTTTACAAGTGGAATTTTTACCCGTTCTTGCTGTGTACTGTAGACTCCAGCTGCTCAACAGTCTGTGGTCACTGTTGTCTGATTCTGCTCTTCATGATGTGCCATACATTTTCAATAGGAGACAGATCTGGACTGCAGGCAGGCCAGTGAAGCACATGCATATGCTTCTCCAAAATACTAATGTAAGCCTCTGCATTAGTGATACCTTCACATGTATGCAGATCACCCATGACGTGGGCACTGATGCATCGCCGATGGTGTTTCAGTCTAGATAGTATGTTTCACCTTTGGCATATAGACTCCAATGTCCATTTTCCCAAAAACAAGCCAAATCTCATATGAACACCGAACTTGTTTCCACTGTCTTTCTGTCTATCTCAAATGACTTCAGTCTCAAAGAACTTGCTGGCATTTCTGTGCAAAATTCACATGTGGCTTCCTCTTTGCAAAACGCAGTTTCACATGCAGTGGTGGACTGTGTTAAGTGACTGAGATTTCAAAGTACTCCTAAGTCCATGTGGCTATCCATCACAGTAGCGTAACGATTTCTCAAACAATACTGCTGGATGGCTCGATGGTCCTGGACTTGACACACCAAGATTTCCCCTGACTCCCTGAACCTTTTCATTATATTATGAACTGTGTATGTTGGAAGTTGAACCTTTCAGTGTTACTTGTACAACCTTTTCTGTCTGTCTTTGCCTCTGTCTCAACTTTTTTGAGTGTGTTGCAGGCATTATGTTCTACTGTTTTTATTATATTTACAAAATACTATTAGGTTTGTCAGTGAAAACACTGAAAATGTTTTCTTTGTACCTTAACTTGAATAAAAGTGATTTAACAATTTACAGTTTTTAAATTTTTTTTGCATTTTTAGAAGTAGGAAATGGGGTTTGTAGTGAATGAACAGTGATTGATGTCTTGGTTAATGTGTGCTTCTGTTTGGTAGATGATTCCTCCTCGAGGTTGTGCCTACATTGTCATGGTTCATCGTCAGGATGCTTTTCGAGCTCTCCAAAAGCTTAGCAGAGGCTCTTACAAAGTCAACCAAAAAGCCATAAAGGTACTAAGGACCTAAATATTTTTAATCAAATGTGCATTTATATTATTTCATCCACACACAATGATGTTCACTTGTTTCTGCAGATTGCCTGGGCTCTGAACAAAGGTATTAAGTCAGAGTTCAAGCAGTATTGGGATGTCGAGCTTGGTGTCACCTATGTCCCCTGGTCCAAAGTCAAAATGGAAGATCTGGAAGTTTTTAGGGAGGGGGGCATGCTGGATGCAGATACTCTTTCCCCAGGTAACATGCAATGCGCAGGCTAATGTATGTTTATTACCATTTATCAGTGAACCAGCTGCACAGATGAGTCGTAGGTTTTGGTGTTTTACTGCACTCCGGGCAAACTGTAAGTTTCCATGATATAGCAGTTATAGGACAAAATGAATAAAAAGCTAAAGGAATGTTTTTCAAAAATGCTCATCATGAAATGAAGTACCCTCTCCAGCATGTGTTTTTCTGTTGTGTTCTTTTGCATCTGTTGTGCTTCAAGCACCATCTGTGTCATTTGCCACTTGACACCCTCCCATAATTACTACTGAGGGAAAGTCACCCACATTAAGACACTATTTTGGACGCTTTTCACAGCTAATGTCCAATAATTTCCAACAACTGACTTCAAATTTCTGTTGTATTCGTGACCTTGACAGGAGGTCATGGCAGAAAGATTTTCATTGCTTTATAATGCAGGTTGTCTGCATGTGTTCAAGAAGGTGATGGAGCACTGAAAAGATGATGATATAAGTTTATTGAAGCGTTATAGCCAGTGGTGTTTAAAAAATGCTCATTCAAAAGCCAACTTATGGAATGCAGCATGGTGTGCACTTTGTGGGATTTATTTATCCTATAATTCTGGAAATTCTTGTGTAATAATTTTTCCGTTATTGTTGGCATGCATGTTAATTGGGGGCGTTGCATGCACATTAATTGGGGGCGCGGCATGCACGTTTCAAATATTTTATATTATTCCCTGAAAACCTTTGTAAAGTTTACCAGATTTTTTTCTTTTTATTTTTTCCTGAAGCTGTTTTACATGGAAACCCTGTATTATAAGACAAGTTGATTTTGCAGCTGTGCTTAAAAAATTGTTAACATTTTTTGCTATTGAGGAGTCAGTAGGCAGGCTTGGGGGATGCTCTCTCTCTCTTGGCACACCTATTTTCCCTCTTTATCCTCTCGATCTTCACTGCAAACACAGAACACAAATTACACATAATACGTCACAGGTGGCAGTCCTTACCACTTGCTTTTGCTGGCTCTGCTCCCCTTTTACAAACCAGCGCTTGATCATGTCACTACTGCCACAACGGTTTATCTCGGTTTAGCATCATGGAAAGAATGTTAACGTTAGCTAAAGTTACCTGAGGGCTTTGACTGGTCCTGCAAGTAAACCAATGGTACCATCAGTCCATTTGAGCCGTTTGAAAATATTGACTGTTTTACTGTTGACTGATTTGACTGTTTCATGGTTTTTGTGGTATGCCGGTTGACTCCAACAGGCTGAAATTTCCAAGACTTACCCAACAATAAAGTTCAGCCACACTCTTTGTGTCTTAACATGCTTTGAAAGCTTATGCAGACTTTTGTGCGTTCTGGAACAGTTAGTTTCTTCCAGGTTATTCTGAATAACTAGGTGGATGATGTAATCATCTGCAATGGATGGTCATATGTTATTGGAGGGTAAAAAAGGAGATTCTATATGACTCAAACTCAAAATGAAATATTCATATTATTTGAGAAACTGGTTTTCTAATTTCACAATGAAAACAAGAATTGCTTGAAATGTGTCACTTTTTTTCCACAATATTCTGAATTTCACTAGTATATAGTATATAGTAAGGGGACTGCTACTGGAATCGGCAGAATTCCAAACCACCAAAAATGATCAAAATAAAAGATAATACTACGAGGTTTTTGATGCTATACAATAAAGATGTAGATCTCATTCTCAATTTCTGTGTTTTAATTTAGAAACGTACATGCATCAACAGTGTTACTCTGGCTAGTAGAAGTAGGACTTACTGGCTAGTTTTATTTTTTTTTTCCCCCAGAGTGGAAAGGGGTGCAGAGTGAACTGGAGAATGCGGACGACACGCCTCAAAACGGCAGAGGGGAAGCAGTCCAGATGGATGAGAACCCAGCACCACTCCCTGTGCAGGTACTATGGTGGAATGTAATGTACTAACTGCACAATGTAAATTCAACAATAATTCGATTGTGTTTACAATTTTCAAGAAATTTCCCTGATGTGGGACTGTTAAAGGATTATCTTATCTTATGAACTCTGCTATCTTGCTATGCGTTTACATGATAATCTAGCGAATGACAAAATGTAATAGTGTGGTTTGATATAGCACATATATGTACAGACGTTGGCAACAATTCTCATATAACAATACGTTTTCTTTCAGTTGTCACTTAATTCACCTTTTTTTGTTTTTAAATTTAAACTCATTATAAACACTAGACTAGATCTAAGTGAAATTTAAATTTGATTGTTGAACACTGAATTTTTTTTTTATATCCAGGCTGCTCCTGTCCAGCCAGTAGGGCCTTCTGGGCCAGTTGGAGTTCCACCCCCAGGTTTTCCTGCTGCCATGAATATCCCACCACCTTCCTTTCCACCGGGCGTTCCTCCTCCACCTGGACCTTTTATGAGGCCTGGCTTTAACCCCATGCAGATTCCTCCTGGTACCTTAACTGCATTATCATTAGGACACAAATCACTATTAACACTATCGGAATGAAACCTTGTGTATTCATCTATAGTAAATGTCTGTTTATCTACTAGTATGTTTATCTTCATCTACAATTTCAGGATTTCTTCCTCCGGGCGGCATGCCTCCTATTGGCACTGCAGGACCTCCTCTTAACGCAGCGGGCATTGGCATGCCACCAGGTAAGATGGGCACATACTCAACTTTATAAGCCTCAGGATTACACAAAAATGTTATGTCTTTTCTGATAATAAGGTAGATGTAAAAATGCTGTCTGTTCTCTATAAAGATTAACATGATTAATGACTTGGTTGTTTTTGCAGTTGGCAGCTCGGTTGAGGATTTGTCTGGCGATCCAGTAGGACTGGGTTCCAGGATCAATAGGGAAGGTGTAGATGGGTTCAATACTGGTCCAGGTGTGTGTGTTAATAAGAGCTAGGGACTCCTTATCCATATTAACTTAGTAGTAGGTTTTTAAGGGAAAATCAGTAAACCTAGTCCTATTTCTCATAAGTATTAGCATTTAGTACAATTAGTCCTCATTTCCAAATGCTGTATGTATATAATGTGTGATATCCTTCCACAATCCATTCAGTCAAATGTTTAAATGGTCATGGTGCATTAAAACATTGTTCAATGTACTCATGCTGTATGTGGTCACTCTGGTCATATTTCACAACTGCTGCTGTTATTGTGCAGTATGGTTAATGGGTTCTTGTCTGTTCTTTGATGTATCACAGGTTAGCTACATAATGCCTAATTCTACTTTTCATACTATTTTTTTATCCCACCAGGTAACCCGGTTCCACCAGGACCTCCTCCCGGGATGAATATGCAAAATCCACCAGGGCTTTTAGGTACAAGACCAGGGGCGATGCCACTTCAGCGCCCCCCAGGAATGCCCCCACCACCTCACCTACAGCGCTTCCCGATGCATCCCCCACGGCCTGGCATGCCCCCCATGCCCCCACAGATGATGCCCCCCAGGGGCCCGCCACAGATGATGCACCATGAGCCTCTGCCAGGGAGTTTTGGCATGCCTCCTCCTCCGTCACACCCCATCCGAGGCCCTTTTCCCCCTCCAGGCCCTCCCTTCAGGGGAGAGCGGAACAGAGAGCAGGATCGCTATGGAGGGCGCAGGCAGTTTGGGGGTGAACGGTCAGAAGGTCGTGAGCGTTTTGGAGGATGGCATGAAGAGCCAGAGACAAGGGGAGGCTGGGAACGAGCAGGGTCACGTAGAGACTGGAGGAGAAGTCCTGAAGGAGAGAGAGAAAGGGAGAGGGAGCAAGGGCGAGAAGAAGAACGGGGCAAACGCAGAGACAGAGAGAGAAGCACCCGCTGGGACAGGGACGATAGACTCGACAAACTTGAGCCTAACGGACATGAAATGCTCAGAGACTCGAGCAGCCGTGTTGAACCTACGAAAGAAATGCCTCATGCCAAGGCAGAAGGTTCAGCTCCTTCCAAAGAAGGGAGTGCAGAGGCAGAAAATCAGAGCCAACCTGCAGAACAAACAAAGGCAGATCAGTCCTAGGTGTCACTAGGCTGTGGACTGGAACTCTTAAACAAAACATGTGTCCTTTTTTTCCCCTAATCAGAAGCGTGTATTTGTGTGATCTTTTGCTAAAATGTATAGGAATACAGTCTAGAGTGGGACCGATGTGATGACATTGCAGGGGTTAGTAGTGAAGGAAACGATCCTGTATGTAAAGAGGAAAACAACATAAAGGCATATCATTCTTACTGTCTAGGCCAGGCCAGTGCCCCATGTGCACAGATTTAAATGACACTTTCTCAACGTCCTACCCATGCAAATATTTGGCTCTACAAGCTATTGAGCAGAATTGGTTCAGAAATAAGCTTCATTCTTAAGGTCTGTGGTTTAATTCTAATTTAAATGCCTGGTTTTCCTCCAGTAATTTAATTGACTTACAATGCACTTGACATCAAGTGGTTAAAACGGAACACCGTCCTGTAAATCTGTCCCAATGCTGAGGTTAAATATACTAAGCCAGTGTTTCATGTCCCTGTACTGCACATTTTGCTGGTTCTCCTGCTCTGACATGCCCATGTAAAAATCATGAAGGGCTTCTCTTAGTAGTTAACAAATTGAGTCAGGTTTGTTGGGACTAGCGGCCAAGCTAGAATGGACAGTGCAGGACTATCCCCTGACTGAGACTGGAGGAAACAATGTTTTTAAACAAAAAGACATGGAGAAAATGGAAAATAACTCTGCTGTAAATATGCTTACATTACTCTAATAATATTTGTAGAGTTGGAGGTTTTTCTGAAGTATTCCACTGTCAGCTTCAGCGATGGAAACCTTGACTAAAATAAGAGACAAACCCCCTTTGCTGTAATGTTTTTAACCTACAGTGTTTACATTGTACCAGAGATGAGATGTTTGTATAATTTTTAAGTTTGTGCAGATGTGAACTCATTTAATATTTCAGCAACGGGGATTCAGTTTTAATAAACTATTTTCATACCAAAATGACAAAAAAAAAAACCCTGAGTTCACACTGACTTGCATTCATGTCAGCACTGTTCGCCTTTTTTTAACGACCCTTGTATGCTTTATAGTGTGTCAGATAGGAAGCTGGTTTGGATCAGCCCTAGCTTGCTTGTGTTGTATTTAAATTGGAGTTGCAAAGAAGGGCTCAACTGTAAAAGGTTAAGATTGGAATTAAAAATGATTGGTAGTGAAATTATTAGAAGTGGGGAAAAAAAAAGAATATAGTGATGACACTGTATTCATTGTGTTTAAAAATATAACATTAAACTAGTCTATATTTTTACATTTATGTTAAATTTTGTTGAAAGATTAATTTGGTTAAATGTACATTCAGTAAAAACTCTTTCTTTGGAACTTTTTGGAGACTTGGCCCAGTTTGACTGTAAAGTAAATTTGAGGACCCCCTTCTGTGCACCTGTATTTTATTTTATTTTATTTATTTATTTTTTTTTTTTAACAGAATCCAAATATCATTAATATTAGTCTAATTATTGAAATGTCTCCAGTAATATTCTGGCTGCTATTATTATTATTATTATTATTATTATTCCTTCACCTTCCAATAACAGAACACACTGGGTCTAAACTGACCTCATTCATAGACCCACTTATTTTTGGGTTGCTGAGATTCAATTCAGATCTCCAGATTATAAATAAATAAGATTATAATAAAACAGAAAGGCATGGAGCCCATTTTGAGAATAACTGATCTGTGACAAAGCATCCAGTATAATGCTGTTCTAATGCTACAATGCCACTGAACCTCACCCTCTTTACCAGGTGTAAGCAAAACATTTTTACATTTATTCATTTTATTTGTAATTTGCAAATTACATCAGAAACGCTGTAGTTAAGCTTACAGTAGCACAAAACGCTTTAAAGAGCTTCGTTTAATCTGCGCCCTACTTCTCTGCCTGACCGTTGCCCTGTATCACCGCTCTCTAAGCCAATCAGCAACACGTATCCGCCTACTCTCTCAACCAATCAGCGTTGTAACCCCGTCTACTCTCTCAACCAATCAGCGGTGTAACCCCGTCTACTCTCAGCCAATCAGCGCGCACCGTGCCGTTTCTAACGGAAGAGGTCGTAGTATTCGGCGTCCCTGCTGCGCGCTTCAGTTCAGTCCCAGCACTCGATCATTAACCCAGTTTTCACACCGACATGGCTACAAAAGCTGTCTGCGTCCTCGCAGGTACAGGAGAAGTGACCGGCACGGTTTTCTTTGAGCAGGAGGTAAAGTTATATCATCATATCTTTACTGCAGTCTTTTGTAACGCATTTTAACAGCAATGCTAACAAACGCCTGCTACTGCAAACAGCAGCTTTTACAGCTCGCTAGGGCTGGAAAGGGCGCAAACTTCTCCGAATATATCACAACCTGGGGATTTTTAACGATTACGTTTAATGTCGCTTTTAATTATTCGCTAGGAGAATCTCTCTGTAGTCTAGTTAAGCCTCATTCACTAGTTAGTCACGTGGTCTGTAGTAGCTCGTTATATAACTAGCTGTTAGCTGACGGTAGTGAAATGAGAACTGCAGAAACGACCTCTGCCCCGACATCGTGAGGTTCAGAGTTTGATTACAGAAATACAGGCGTTGTGTGAATGTTGATCTGCGTGAAGAATACGGTTTTATCTAAAGGTTGTGTTAGGCAGACAAGCTCAGGATGTGCAGCCTGGTTAGTTTTGGTTTTCAGCGCTGAAAGGTCTTTTATTGCTGAGTCATGCACCTCATTCACCTTCACTCCCCATAGCACAGCATTTGGAACAATTGTCAGCCATTACAGCTGCGTGGTGCATCTGGAGAAGCAGTTTTATCAACACAAACAGCTTCCTGTGTATCAGAGCTGCACACACGACATTTTATACAAACCTCAAGTCTCTGCTGGTTGCGTCATTTGTGCCCGCGCGCATGCGCGAACTTACATTAATATTTACTTTCATATTCTCTGCATTTCTTCATTAAATATCAGGTGCGCCGTCTGACTCCATCTTGATGTAAACTTGGGCACCCAATTCTTGCTTCTTTTTTTTTTTAAGTCAAAGCTGTGTGTTATACACTCGCACTACATGAACAGCCCAATATTACCATGACCTGTTAACCTCCGATCACAACTGTGTACCTACGAGGTCTGTCCTGTCCGGAAAGTAATGAGAATGACATACCCGTGCTCTGTAGGGCTTTGGCATGGGGATGGTGGTTCAAAATTAGAGTGGGATCTCAGGCAAATGTTAGACACCGGTTTCAAGGCCCCTGGGCGTTTGTTTTTGTGGAACCCTGCTGAAGTGCCTTGTCACTTGTGCAGTGCAAGAGAGTTTGGAGCAAAGGCTGGATCATTCAGCAAAAGAGAGCCCGATTTACTGAAGAGAAAGAAGACGGGAGACGGATGATGGGTGTGCGAGTATGATCCTGAGACAAAAAGAGAAAGTGCTGAACGGGAGATGTCGACATGGCCTCGCCCAAAATAAGCGTGCAGGAGCAATTAAAAAAGTCATGGTTTCTTTGTTCTCAAGGGATCATCTGGAAAGAATTTAAATATTCAAAAGAATACCAGAAGGCCAAGATTAAAACACGTTTGAAAGGCCACCCACTTTTGGCATAATGCAGAACATCCACAGAGCCGCACCCGAGATTTTTCGCAGTTGACTATTTCCAGCACTGCCACTAATAATGCCAGAGGCGTTAGGAGAGGTGTGTGTTTGTGTGTGTTTGTGTGTGTGTTCACAATTATCATATTTTCATTCATTCATTCATTTTCTTAACCGCTTATTCCATTTCAGGGTCACGGGAGAGCCGGTGCCTAGCCGGCAGCATAGG
>JANCOA010000009.1:6695799-6707261 GCA_024363135.1 Leptodoras oyakawai | reverse complement strand
TGTTCATTCATAGTTTTGTAAATAGTAATGTAAATAGTCATGAAAATAATTATAGACTATAAACATTATAGACATTGCAGACAAAAGTCAATATTTTCAGGAGGCATCTTTGAGCATGTGTCTTTTAGTAGTTGCTTGTGTTTTTAAATAAGGTGATTTTTTAAAATTAAAGTTATTCGTAGGGAACTATCTTTGGAATAGGACTGTGATTTAAAAAGTGCTTTGGTTCTTTATGGTTGGTGTGTGGGAGATTGGTGTAGCAGTATGTGTGTGAGAACTGCTTTGCCTGAGTGCTTAGTGGGGAAGGGGGTGTTGCAGGGGTTTGTGCATGAAAGTGCTTTCTGTTTTTTGTTGTTCCAATGACGGAGGTGTATAACTCCTCCGTGGTTTTTAAATAGACTCACTGTGTGTGTGTATAAGTGTGTGTGTGTGATAACACTGTTCTCTAGCACTATATAAGTATTTATAACATTCCTGCCCACGGCACTCGTCACAAAGCACCACCTCAACTCTTCCTTCCTAAGCATAAACACACCTCTATATTGCATATTTTATAATAAGAGTGATATAAGAACCTAAAGACAACTAATGCTTTACTATTTTGCCAGCTGTGGGCTCTAAGCTGTGTTATTCTTTATTGATCTTCTTCCACAGTTTTCTCAGGTTGAATCTGAAATGTTAGTAGGACCTGAAGCAGTTTCATGTAGAGCTACTATTGACTTATATTGTAGTCTTTACTGTAGTTACTGAGTTTATGGCTCACCTACTTTTTTCTGTCTCAGATCTTCCTGTGGGAGCAGAACCTCGAGCAGTTTCATGTGGATCTGTTTCGATTCCGCTGTTACTTATCCAGCCTGCAGGGCGGCGAGCTTCCCAACCCCAAGCGCCTACTGGCTTTCGCCTCCAGGCCCACGAAGCTGGCCATGGGTCGTCTGGGCATCTTTTCTGTCTCTTCCTTCCATGCCCTGGTACACACACACACACACACACACACACACACACACACACACAGTACATGCATTGACAGTTATTGAACTCCCAGTTTCAAGCAAGCAATCTATTACCAAATTTTTTTTATCTTTACATTACATGACTTTATGACATATGGCTACATGACACCAAAAGACTACATGACAATTGTCATAAACCTGTATAAGCAATTTTTATATAACAGTTAGTTCCCTCCGAGTAATCTGATTGGTCAAGAGGCATTTCATGGGTGCTGATATTAGATTATAACAGCACTGGTCTTTCAACTATACATGTATTACTCTGCTTTACAGATGTGATCTATTAACCTCTAATTAGGCTACATTAACAATGGTTATACAGTATATCCTAAACTGTAACAAACTTTGCACTACAAAGTTGTACAAAGTTGAGCAAAATGTATTACATTTATTATTCATTTATTTCTGCGTTAATGTGTAGACCTAGACAAAGTAGGAAGCTAGTGTACAGGAACATTTTTGTGTGTTGCTCGGCAACAGGCCAGTCTCAATCCAGTTGTGGACGTATTTGGGTTAACGGAGTCAAATAATTGTTTAAACAAACAAACAAATCATACTCATAATACCCATACTCTTTTTACTGTTACCTAATAAATGATTCTTATAGAACTGTTGTATAGAAGCAATGTTACACTCAAGGTCACTCAAGAGTGATGTAGGTTAGATGAAGCCTTGATTCCAACAGGCATACATTTTATAATAAGTGCATTTTGCGAGATTTGATGCAAAGTTGACATAACAGATTTTTGTTGACATGTTGGGACACTTCACTGTTGTGTATATCAGGTGTCAGAAGTGTTACCTGGGTTTCATGCCACCCTATAAACATGGCCCTTTAAGTTTAGTGCAAGCAGTATTTCTTCAGGTTTCATGTGTGTCATCCTTTTTTTTAAGACTTGTTGATTTGATCTTATTTTAATAATAATCTTACTTTACACTCTTAGTTTTGGTTTATTTCTGTGTAGATTGCTTTGAGTTACTCTGAGTTACTCTGTGCAGATTGCTTTGAGTTACTCTCTGAGATGTGAACACCCACAAAAATGCAAACCCCTTATCATATGCATGCCATTCTACAGTACTAATCTGTATGTCTTTAGATTTCCTTTAGTTTCTCACAGACTCATTCACTAACTCATAGTGATCTTATGTAACACCTCTCAGGTTTTAAAAACACAGGTTTGAGTTAGGTAGGTCCACCTGCAGAACTCTGCTATCCCCCCATACTTCTGTCATTAATGTGCAGAATGTTAGGCAATGCCTGAAAAAAAAAGGTTTTGGCATCTGAAAGAGGTGTTTGCAGAATAAACGAAGGAACTACACGAGTCTGTGAGCATTGTTCTTCCCTTTTGTGAGAAGGGAATTCAATGAGAAACCGATTCCAGTTTTAAGCTGAGGGAGAGGTTTTTCTTTTCCTGAGGAAAGCTTCAGTGATGAGTCAGTAATTGGCTTTGTTTGGTTTGTAGGGACTTCTCTGCATGTAATATATTCTTTGTGAGCATTTAACAAGATTAAAGCAGCATAGCATGTCCTTTTAAAGGAACTCTTTCTCTCACACTCACGCACAGCACAAAAACTGCGTAGTAATAAACCCTGTTCTACCAGAACGCCGCCTAGGGAGCATTGGCCCGTCAGCGATTGCACTTTCTGTCATGTGCGAGTCGCAATCATATTTACTAAGTGATTTAGTGCTTTACTAACGATATGTGGGATTTATGTTCTCATTTTTGCTGCAGCTTTGTTGTGTAGCTCTGCCCCAATATGAATTAACCCAGAAATGCCAGCCAGATTCTCAGTCTCTACAGGAGGTGAACATGTCTGCCAAAACATTGTGGATATGTGTATATTCATGCTGTGACCTATATATGCAGCAAGAGAGTTATATTTCCAATCCATCCTGATTCCAAGCCTGAAGATTTTGAAACTTGAGGCTAGTTTAAGTAGTCAGTTAGGGCTACTGCTGGTGGTTAACATATTACTCTATGTGCAGTTAAAGGTCATATGTAAGATAACCGATGTGTTTATGTGCGGTTTTCAGGTTGCGGCACGGACAGAGAGCGGCGTTCGGAGGCGGACCAACGCCCTGTCTCGCTCCTCCAGTAAACGCAAGAGCCGTTTTTCCTCATTGTGGGGTCTGGATACTACCTCAAAGAAGAAAAGCAAAAGCAGACCCAGCATTAGCCAGGTTTTTCACATCAATCTGAATATTCTAGATTATAGCTCTGAGATGAATGTGATTTTTACATTTGCAAATATATGTAAGATGTGTATATTGTAAGAATACCAGCTAATGGAAGACATTAGTAGAGGTGCACAGCATCTGTCTATGTGAAACTTAAAGACCGTCTGGAAAGCCAGACATGTGTACTGTCATTAATTCTACCTGAAGACAGTTTTAAATGCATACAAACGCCATCACTGGTGTTTTTTTTGTTTTTTTTCCCTGCTTTAACAATGTGATCTCCCTTGGCTATTCTGTCTGTTCTAGGTGTTTGTGGATGGAGAGGAACCAGTGAAGAAAAGTTTGGAGGAGATGTTTGGTGATCCAACCAAAGAGAGCTTGGTAAGGAAAATATAGCTTTATTATCAATTAGTGAAACTAATTTTACGATGGATTGGCACCCTGTCTAGGGTTGTTCCTGGCACTGGCTCTCCCGTGACCCTGAAAAGGAATAAGCGGTCAAGAAAATGAATGAATGAATCACTGTAAATAATTACATCATATGTAGCAGGACTAAATATTAACTGGTAGTAGTGGCTTGGAATGTGAGTCAGGTGTTGATATTGGGGATGGAGTTGTGCTAGACAGACAGGTAGACAGATTCTGTTATTTAGGTGATATGCTGAGTTTAAGCAATTAGTCCATTTTCTTATGGCTAAAGGAACATCATTGGTTGTAAAAGAATGAGTGTATGACAGGTGTGTTAGGTGTTGTATGCAAGTGAAACTTGGCCAGTTAAAGTAGAAACTGAAATGGCCCTGGACAGAAATGAAATGAAAATGATTAGACTAATGTGTAGCTTTAGATTTTCTGATGAGTAGACAAATGTGGAGTGTAGTGAGAAGGAGACGACTGCAGTAGAATGGTCATGCTGTGAGAAGATCAGATGATAACCGGGATGATAAAGAAGTGTATGGGACTGGAGGTTGTTAGAATTAAACCTAAAGGTAGACCTAAAAAGACATAGATGGAGTTTGTGCTAAATTATACGAAAGGCCTTGGTTTGAAGAAGGGTGATGCACCAAACCAAGATAAGTGGAGGGCAGTAATTAATAGCTATAGACCTATATTTTTCAGAATCTGGCTAACCCAGGCTATCCTGGATATATAGTCATTAAACCAAATGTTGTGGAGAAAAATAAGGATCTATTTGGAAACCCAGTACAGGATAGAGAAAGAGGAATAAGTTGAGTGGTAGGGGAGTTTACTTTTTGTTTATCTGTTCATTGGGCATTGCTGCTAGGGGTCTCCTGGGAAAGATGGGGGATGCTAGACTACTTTCCCACCCGACACGTCCATAACAGATCTGGACGAGACAGATGGTTTGTGTCTTGGTGGGTGAAATGCGTTTGCATGTGTATCTGACAGAGAGCCATTTAACGAGTGCATAAACTGTGTGTGTGGATTTGGATCTGTATATAAGAGAAAGAATGCAAAGGGGCAGCCGGCCACCAAACTTCATCACTCTGCCATCTTTGTTTTCATGTATGTGCAACCACAACCCTTTACACTACCCTTGATCCCTGTGTGTGGGTTTGTGCTCTCATTCATTACATAGCCCACCATCAGTGGCATGCTGTAACCAGATTGCTGGGAGGGAAAGGGCACAGTGAAGCCTGTCACCTGATACGGGATGATAAGATATCAGTACTTGGGCAGAATGCTGGTGCTGACAGCAGGACGGATCTGCGGACAGGCCTGGGAGTCCATGATCCCCATACCATAGCCACAATGCCTTCTTGTTCATCAAATCTCACCACACTCATCAGCAACAGCAGGCCAAGCTTTAGCTGTAATGGACAAAAGGAGATCAGATACTGTCATGGTTAGGTGCCAAGTTAATTGGATTTGGTAAATTAGTTGGAATTAGAGGCAGATCTGGCTTGATGCATTTCTCCTATATTGATTTAGACAGTTCTGTTTAATTGTGATATGGCTAAACAAAGCACATGTTTAAAATAGTACAGGCATGACACAGCCAAAAAAGGACTTTGAATGTAAAGGCTATAAAAATCTACTGTCCATCAGTAACTCATGGTTACTATTATGAAACCATTATTTGTTTCTGTGTGCATTAGTTCATCATTCATTCATCAGTTCAAATTCTGCCCTGACTTACTGTCGAAATGATTCAATTCCTTCCTGAAACCAAAGAGCACTCTAAAGAGCACATCATATGTGTACAGCCCTATTACCTGCATACTGACTTTTCTGTGTTGTTTGCTTTCTGCAAGGACCAGACAGGATCCATGAGGAGCCTCCCACAACATCCTCCAGACAGTGATGTTTGGGTTACTGAATACCTCACGCCATCTTGGGTAATTTTGCCCAACGATCAGCCTGTTCTGGTAATTATACAGCCAGGAGAGACGACCCTGGAAGCACTGGAATCAGTGTGCAAGGTGAACACACACACACATGCATGCACACACATATTCACACACTTACAGGTCTGCACAGGCCCAAGGGTATAACATCAAAGCTATAATATACAGTATAGTCATTCTTTTTTTAAACCATAAACCTTAAACCATATACTCTCTCTGCCTCTAAGGTATCATATGTAACTGTTAATACCTGTTATATTTCCACTAAAACACAATTTAAACTACAGCAATGCTGAATATCTCAAAACATTTGTATCTGCTATGTGTGTATTAGTTAGTCATTAATTATGGATGAATTTTCTCAGAACATCAATGCATCAAATAGTGCCAATTTCTCCCTTTCGTACCTGAATGAGTATTTAGTATCAAGTATCAAGATATGTACAATTATCTGTTACGTTCTAAACTAAATAGCCGACTGCAGTCCAGTTCCCTGAACCCAACACAGTGTAAATAACATTGTACTGGTTACTGTGAGTGTTTAAAGTGTTACACACTCTACACACACTCTAGGTATATTTACACTGGGCAGCTTATGGAAACCAAGGTCCACATATTATGACCTCTAATTATAATTAAGAGGAGAAATCTTATATTCCAGGACATGTACCCAATCCAAGAATAAGCTCTTAATTCCTCAGTGCTGTTGTCACTTAAGCATTTAAATGATCAATTATCTGGCCTGGATTGGTCTAATTAAAGGAAGACAAATTCCTGTCTGGTGACATGAGATGTTTTTCTCTTTATTGCTTTATTTGGAGGTAAAAGTAAACCAGGGATCAGAGAACCTGACCTGGAACAATGAGTCACAACAGCATGTACTTTAGTTTCTGTCCCTGTACCTATACAAATCATTTAGGGTTGGAAGGGTTGATTATCAAAAGGAATGCAGGAGAATGTAGTGAAAAAGAGAATGTCAAGCTGAACGTGATGGGAAAGTGCACAACAATCAACATTGTGCCATCATCCTTTACTCCGTCTATATGATTGATAGTGTGTTTAATACATAAATGTTGCTAAAAGAATTCAACATTTCCGTTTAGCCTGTGCATCACACATCACATCCTTAAAAAAATAAGCGGCTGTGGAAATAGAATTTTAAATAAGTTATATTTTGATGTTGGTATGTGAACCTGGCTTGCTGTCAAATAGCATAATGGAATACAGTTTGAGGTATTTAGTTCTGTAATAAATAATTATATTTAAACCTTTTTTCACATTTTAATAATTAATGGGTATATATAGCTGGAATAGGGCGACAGTGGCTCGGTGGGTAGCACTGTCGCCTCACAGCAAGAAGGTCCAGGGTTTGATCCCCGGGTGCGGTGGTCTGGGTCCTTTCTGTGCGGAGTCTGCATGTCCTCCCCCATCTACCTTATTAGGACAAAAAATGGCTTTCAGGAATCAACCATAGTGTAGTAGTATTAGTTCAAGTGTTTCAGAGTGGTGATCATTATGCAGCACCTTTCTCACACTAATGATTGCTTCAAAATGTTGAAAATGAAAGAGGTGACATATGTACTAAAAGCCCCATTTATATATTTGCCACATGCCTGTAGTGAATTAACTGGTATCACGTATTGGTCCATGACCTTTCAGATTATTACATGACTTAAACGCTTCACCCAGAGCAGCTCTTAGTCAGCATTTCATGGTGTCTTTTGCTACCTAAGTTTTCCTCCACTCCATTTTAATCTCATCAATCATGATATTGATGCTAACCGTGCACTCCTTTTCTCTGTTCTCTCCCAAGGCCCACAGTCTGGATCGGCCCAAGCACTATCTCCGGCTGAAATTTCTAATCGACAATCAAGTGCAATTTTACGTCCCTAAACCTGAAGAGGAACTCTGGGACCTGGTGAGTTGTAGTTACACCATTAATGGTGGAATGAATATTGGTGCTATGTGCATAGTGTCTTCAAAAAAGAATTGACTCAAAAGAAAACATGCATTTTCCATGATTCCATGAAACAATTTCCATGCTTTTCTGATAGAGAATACGGAGCTCAGTGTGGCCTAAATGTGGTGTTGGACTCAGAATTTCTGATTGTTCACAATAAGCATTTCAACATAAATTAAACTCAACAGCTTGGCTCACTGTCCTTGACGAATAGTAGAGCATATGTACACACAAAGATGTGCAGGTCATTTTAACCTTGGAATAACACAACAAAATATTATTGGGATACACCCACATCCACCCACACACTCACACACCCCCACCCACATACACATACACACACACATATCCACACACCTGCAGCCGAAGGAGTTTGGGATTTTAAGCAGATATCATTTGTTTTTATTATAATGCAACTGATTACCATACCATTTATCCATTTCTGTAAAACTAGAGGTTTTTTTTATTGATTTTTGTCTTGCACGAGGAAACAACTTGCTGTTATTGTATAAGCCAAACAGGTTGCCAGGGTGGGTCTTTGATTTAATACGGATTCTTTTACGGATGAATTTTCTGTAGTCTCTAAAAAATTTAAATAATATATTTTCACAGAGAAATCCAGATAATTATAATTGTTTTGTTCATCCCTTTACTTTCAGCTCTACAAAGAGATTGAAATTTGTACCAAAACTACCAAAGTTATCCAATTTGACAGAAATGAGTCCTGCGCCATCGGTTATGGTAAGACTTTTATTCACGCTGCTGTCTCGTTTAGTAAATACAATAACTGTCTAATTGAATGTAATGTATCATAGTTTAGTTATCATTTGGAATCAGTTTCTCTTTTCTTTTCTTTCTGACTCCTCCCTAGGGTTTTCTGTAGTTGTGGTGGATGAGGATGGCACGCAGCAGCTACACATTACAAACGTAAAGGCAGGAGGCATGGCTTTCACTAAAGGTGAGATCGGCTCTAATGCCTGCGTGTCAGTTAGACGTCTGATATAAGAGTGCTGTACACTAAGAGAAAAAGTATAAACATGTACCTTTTCTCTGTTGCTCATTTTGTACTTTTAGTACAGATCTATTACCTATTGCATATAGTCAAACTTAAAGCCTTTTTCTAAAATTGGAAAAATGGTCCACGCTTCCAAAAATACAAAAGATGTGCCCATAAGTAAACAGTATTGACTCAGGAATATCTTCCTTGTTCAGAAGAAACCACAAGGCCGTTTATATGAGCGTGAACATCACTTTGTACCGTTGAAGCCATTGTTCTCATTTAGAAAGAGCTGTACTCCTTTATCTGAAGTTATCCTGAATAAATTTAACAAAAGCTCAAACAGTGAGATAAACCAGGATATGAGACACAATAGGAATTGAAACACCTTGTACAGGTATGGGTGAAAGTTCCACAAATACAAAACTAAACATTTACCATGAACCTGAGAGAAAAAACAATTCACTTCACCAATTCAAAAAGCTACTTCATGGTGACACATTAGCACTCAAACATGACTACTAGATAGGCAGGAAATTTTGACCGAGAGCTACTATGTTTTGTAATTTATGTTTGTCTCTAGAAAGCTGAACCAAGAGTTCCCAGACTTTTTTTTAATTATTAATTTTGAGTTCCTACCGATTTTTCTTACTAATTTAGTCATGGCCAGTTCCTACCATCAGGCATCGCTCGCCTATCACATGACAGCTGCCAACCAGAGATGTCGAGGGCTATCACGTGTTTCCTCTGATGAAGTGAAGCCAGCCTCCCGCATCTTTTCAAACTTGCTGCGCGTGCAGCGTCAGGGGAAATGTAACACACTCGAAGGAAAACACTATCCACCAACTTCTGTATGCATGAGCTGACAGATACCCATGACTGGCCAGTCACTGTGATTGATATGGGAGAGAGTGTACGCCACCCCTCCGTCCCTCAGAGCACGGCCAATTTAGCTCCCTTGGAGCTCTGGCTATGGATACCTGTGATATATAAAATATTAGTTAGTTAATTAGGACTGGATTAAACTTGTTCAATTCAGATAACCATTGAAATAGGCTTATAACTACACAAACCTATTGAACAAACTATACATTAAGGTCTATACAATTGAATTGTTCAATAATAAATAGTACAATGATGGGTTTTGAATTGGATTGCTATAACTATATGAAAATATTGTGGACACCAGTGAGACCAGACCCTATTTTGCTAATCACTAGTCTAGAAATGAAGAATGCATTAAGAATCTAATCAGAATTCAAAGTTAATCATAAATATACATTTTTTAAATATAACAGATAGTCAGTTACAACTAACCCCATGAATAACTATTTGAGATATTTGTTTTACAAGCAGTTGCATAGTTTAACTGGTTACATTCCGTAACATTCAGGTGTCTAGTGATTTTCCAGTTGACCTTAATGCATAGCTTGTTTTATAAGTTCAAATGAAACTTTAGTGTTACTGTAAAACATTTGGCGCATAATGGTAAGTGGTTTAGCAGTAGATTTATTTCAAATCTCACCTAATGTGTTCTGATAAAGTGCTTTACCCTGGCCTTTTTCGCTGACACATTGCCCAGGGAATATCGAGTTATTTAAAACACCACAGTCTGACCCAAATCTCCACTCAGCTGGAGGAAATGTGCTTTAAAAGCTTTCACATGTGACTGGATCAGCAAGCTAAACCAATTCCATGCTAATAAAATGTCAGCTCATCTCCACCTGACCCAGGTTTTGGCTTATATAACCGAATGACTGAATGAAATCAGAAGCTACATATAAACGTAAGGCTTCGATGCACTTTCTCACATCTTGTTTACTCAAGAATGTGTTGGAGCAAAAATACAGCTTTTTGGTTATATTGAAACCCAGTTTGCGAACAAACAAAAGGGCTCAGGCGATCGGCATAAACTAGACGAGACTAAATCAGTAATAAGAAGCAGATTATTGTCAAATCAGTGATCGGACCTGGAAGATAACAAATGTATGAAATTTCACAGACACGGATACATCGCTGAAGATTTTGCACCCCTATACTGAGAGTTTGTGTTAGTTGAAGGAAGTAGTGTGATTGTAAACAGATGAGTGTCATTAGTAATGGGGTGACTGGGAGCAGGTATAAGAGTTTGACTAGAGGTCACATGATGAAGGAGTTAGGCACATGTCTATATTAGGACATCTGGAGGATTTGAAGTTAAATGCTGTAATCTGTAGGATACTTGGTACTGCTGGATGTAAAACTAGGCTTTAATTGGCACTAGTTTGTCTGGTCATCCAGCCATGAACAAGTATTGGAGCAGAAAAGTGCTTATGGCTAGACTCCATGAGTAACCAGGCCAATCAACACAAAGCCAAGTAGGCAGTGTTTGTCCCCAGAGAACAAAGCCGCATGTGTGTAGCTTGTGCCCTAAAAACACACTCTATACTGAAACTGAAATTAAAGGCACATGCAGACTGAGATGAATGACCATGGAAGATGTAGCACTGTAGTGTCTTGCCCAGGGGCTATGCTCTTAATCCAGGCCAGTTTGGAGACACTGACACTGGCACTTCTTTTTCATTACATCACTCTGGCCTTTATCATTATTACACTAGTGATGGTTTGCTTCACATAGAATTGGGTCACAGTTCAGGCTATGCTTATGTTTGTGTGTGTGTGTGTGTGTGTGTGTGTGTGTGTGTGTGTGTGTGTGTGTGTGTGTATTTTTACCGTGTGGGGACATTTTGCTGGTCCCCATAAGGAAAGTTTTTTTTTGTTGTTGTAGTTTTTAACAAAAATTAAAAATAAAAGAGAAAAAAGGTGCCTTTTCATTGATGAGGTTAAAGTTAAGTTAGTGTGTTTGTGTGTGTGTGTGTGTGTGTGTGTGTGTGTGTGTGTGTGTGTGTGTGTGTGTGTGTGTGATAGAAAAATAGAAAGATATATAATAAAACAAAAAAATTTAATTTGT
>JANCOA010000009.1:6675655-6685968 GCA_024363135.1 Leptodoras oyakawai | reverse complement strand
AAAAAAAAAAAGATCAGTTTTGATCAGCCACAATGTAGTAGAGTCCAGCAGTTGAAGTTTTAGGTGCTTGCTTAATGGGCTCCATGTGGCACAAATCCCAATGATGTCACAACCATCAGCTGTCCAAGAGAGGAAAAGAAATGATCTGGGTGTTAGGGAGCATGTTATTGTCTTCCCTGTCAATCAGAGTGACACAAAGCAAGTATGTGCTCATATATGCGGAAGAAGGCAGATAACACTTTCCTATGAGGATGTTCGGCTGCACTGTCACGTAGCATGAGGGCAGTTTCCAAAGAAGCATTAACTTCTGTGTTTTCGAGGAAACATGATTCTCTACCCTTCCTGGTTGTAAAGAGACAGCAAGCTAGTGGGTTAGGATTGGCCAAATGACCAAATTAGGAGGCAATAGGGTTTGAAGATAGGTAATTGCCCAACTATCTGAAAAATCTGAAAAATTAGTCTTATTTAAACACTAATAATTAAAAACATAGACTAATGGATTTGGAGAAAGTTTTGTGTCTGAATGGTCCCTCCATTCTTTCCAAATCTCAGACATATTGCTACCATTTTTTACTAGAATTTACATTTACATTGGCTCTATTGTTGTGGTTCTCTGTGCGATTACTGCTTATGCTTAGAGTGTGAATTGAATCAATTTGCTTTCAAATGATCAATTAAAACAGTCATCCTCCAATAAGAGAAGAGTGTAACCTGAAAAGAAGGATGTCTGTAACTGAAAGCTTCTGAATATACCTGAATATAACAGGGGTCTTTCTGTCTTCAGAGCACAGAGCAAATGACTGCGTTCTGCCGCAGCCTTCATGACATGAATCCTACCGAGCCTGCTGCATCATCTTCCTCGTCCACCTCCTCTTCATGCGTACCCAGCCCTATCTCTCCAGTGCCTATTCCTTCTACCCAGCGCCAGCTTTCCGATGCCGACAAACTGCGCAAGGTTATAAGCGAGCTGGTGGACACCGAGCGCACCTATGTGAAGGTCAGACCCTGCTGGAGCTGAACTGCAGTTTAATGTCTTGATGTGTGTGATACCTCTCCATATTGTGGATACATGTGTCATGTCAGGAATAAAGTACACTTACTGAAAAGAAAAAGGAAGTATTAGTAACTGGTTCCGGGAATACTGGAACTGGTCCTGGTTACTTCATGTTTTGGTTGCCAGCATCAGCAACAGTTGCGTTCTAGATGTACATTTCTGTTAACCTCTGAAATTCCTAGAAATGTCTTTCTTTCTTGTTTTTGCATCACTGCACTTTGTCTTTTTATAGGATCTACATTTTCTGATAGAGAGATACTTAGTTCCTCTGCAGAAGGAAAACTTCCTGTCACAGGATGAGGTGGGTGCCAAAACTGACCTAAGACCAAGTTTTGTAGAAATCAAATGATGTGGCTCTGAGTCATTTCTGAAGCATGAGTAATTAAAAGCATGAGATCTTCTGTACAGTATGGTATGAGATTATATT
This sequence comes from Leptodoras oyakawai, assembly GCA_024363135.1. Taxonomy (NCBI): domain Eukaryota; kingdom Metazoa; phylum Chordata; class Actinopteri; order Siluriformes; family Doradidae; genus Leptodoras; species Leptodoras oyakawai. The sequence goes on along the minus strand of JANCOA010000009.1, from coordinate 6,684,487 downwards.
AGAACAGGATGTAAGATTATATTTTAACTGCTTGGTTTAAAAAGGAAAAGGGTTGTGACAGAGACAGTGAAATTAATATGCAAGTTGGACTTTCAGTCTGAATTGAGACTTGACTTCAGGCTCGTTCTTGAAAGATGTGACTCGGGCTCGAGATTTTTTTGCCGAATTAATATTAAGGAAATGGTTGATGAGATGAATGGCAGTCCCTTGCTTATACCTCTATGCATGGGCATGTCCAAAGATAACACAGCCATAAGAGACTTGAGACCTGACTTGGACTTGTGACCAAAGACTTGACTTGGACTTTTAAAAAAGACTTTTTTAAAAGTCTGAGCATCTCTAGGTTGTACATTTTAAAAACACAGTGTGCTGTTTGATGCTATACATTTGAGGCTGGGACTCAAATGTATAGAAAGCTCAGTGCTAGAAGCTGATGTGTTGTCTGTGTGTGTTTACAGCTGGATGTACTGTTTGGGAACTTGCCAGAGATGGTTGAGTTTCAAGTGGAGTTTCTGAAGACTCTGGAAGATGGAACAAGATTGGTTCCAGATTTAGACAAGCTCGAGCGAGTGGATCAGTTCAAGGTGCTCTTGTAAAACCATCAGTTTTTCTTTTCCAGTGGACTGGATATCTATTGTCTATAGGCAACTTCATTTTTTTACTGTCCAGTTTTATAGTAATCTATTTTCCTTCTGCTCCACAGAAAGTGTTGTTCTCGCTTGGTGGCTCTTTCCTCTACTATGCAGACCGCTTCAAAATATACAGTGCTTTCTGTGCCAGCCATACAAAAGTCCCTAAAGTCCTCACCAAAGGTAAAAACTATTCAAGACTAACCCTCATTTCCATTTTAATCCTTAGTTCGCTGTGCCAGAAAACCATTCATTACATTTTATTACATTGCATTAAAACCAAATAAGAATACTTGGTTGTGCTTTCTGGGTGGGAAACATGGCATTTCTTGCTTCCCTATGGGCATGCGTGAGCTTGCATATACAAATATGTGTACAGATTTGCGTGTGTTAGCTGTTTAGATGACGAGCAGTTCAAAAATATGAGATGACATGCTTCATGTGTCTCATAGGAAGCATGTTGCCTTCACCCTGGTTGGTAGCTGTCATGCAATTGTGAAGAACTAGATAGTGGGTGGAAATTGCCCACAGCTGTGTAAACTTTGGAGTTTTATTGTGAGCAGCCCAAAAACATGTACAATGCTATTTAATTAAAGACAATAAAAATATATCTTACTGCCTAATATCCAAGAATGTTTACTTCATAGAGTGACCTTTATAGCTGCTGTTTTCTGTCTCGCACATTGTTCATGATGTTTGGCAGCATGTGAAATACAGATGGAAAATACAGAGTAGCAAAGAAAAATGAAAGCAGTGTTCAGCCAGGTGTTCAGCAGCACACACACACCCCACTCCCTAGGTTTCGCTGAAATTAAAAGGATGAACATTAAACAGTTAATGCATAGATCGGTGTAAGCGTGTGCTGTAACCCTGGGCCCTTCAGTCATGCAGGATGTGGATATTATATTATAAACAAAGGAAGCATTAGATATGGTACATTAATATCTTTGCTGAAATGTTGAACTGTATGTCAGTGCTTAGGTCAGAAAGCAACATTGCAAAAACCAATGATTAAACTTAACTTTGTAATTCTTTCTTATATAAGATATATTTTATAGCATATAAGGTATATTTCTTAAGTCATGCTTATCATTCTTGGCTACTTACATTAAGGCTTTTGTGTCTGTCCCTTCCCTAAGTGTCTAACCAGCATTTCCTTTCTATTTGGGTGAATACAGCTAAAATAGACCCTGAGTTTAAGGCATTCCTTGCCAAAAGGAACCCGAGGCAACAACACTCATCCACTCTGGAGTCCTACCTGATCAAGCCGATCCAGAGGGTACTGAAATATCCTTTGCTGCTCAGGGAGCTCTACTGTCTCACTGACCCAGACAGTGAGGAGCACTACCATCTCAATGGTAAGTACAGAAACTACCATGCTTTTTTTATGGTCCTCATCCACAGAGCACGAATGCTGAATTATTTTTATATTTCGATCTAAAGCTTAGTCTAGCTATCGTCAACGGCAATGGTCTTAACTTGCATGATTAGATTCATACGAACAAACCCTTAATTGTTTGCTGGTTTTGGTGGCAGGACAGTCTATGTTCTGCATTAAGCCGACAATAATCTGCTCTGTTATATGTGGTACATTGTATGTCACAGCCAGTAAGAGGCGCATTTGGTGACATTCAAACAGGAAATGCTGAAGGTTTTTGTCCGTGTTTGGCTTTGGCACGTAAGGTCCTTACCCTCTTACGCCATATGTTTTTCAGACTACATAACTTCTGTTTAGCATCAGCATTTGTGTGCATGGTCTGTTCCTGGGACCGGCAATATGCACATGAATAGGCTGATAAATTACAGTGCAGCCTGTGAGCGATTACCCAATAACAGATTTTTTTTCAGATTTGTTTCGTGAAACAGCAAATGGTTCCACTAACCACACCATGTAGAATCAATTTATTTTACATTTTGCTAGCCATCTTTTGAATCAATGATGCAAGGACACACAATTGGACCAAAAAAAAAGTCTACTTACTCTGCCTGTATGTCTGTCATTTAGATGTAAATAACTCAATTCAGGCTGCCAGACTACACTACACTCAGTCATTGTTCCAAATTCAAAATACAATCTGCTGGTGGCCAAAACCGTCTAAAATAATCAGCATCTATCTACTCTGTAATCATTCTTATAAAATATCCCAAATGAAAATTGAAAACAAGATTGTTTTTTGTCCGGCCTATTTCTCCTAGATATAATTGAGTTCAATTGGACATCAGTTTGAGATTTTGCCCTTTTCTTGTGAGAAACAGCCTTCCTCTTGAATCGCCCGATCCCAATTTAAGTCTTAAAATGCTCTGTGTTTTTCTCTCATTGCACTGATTTTTATTTTTCTGAAATATTGTCTTCAACCTCCACAAATTTGTATTCAACCTCCCCAAGCTTCCAATAGCCGCCCGCATCCAGTTCAAAACCCTGACCATCGCCTATAAGGCAAAAACTGGACCTGCACCCTCATACCACAGAACACTAATCACCCCTCGCACTGCACCTCGCTCCCTTCGGTCCTCCAGTACTGCCCGACTGGTTCCACCCTCTACCAAGGGCAAACGCTCCTCACGACTCTTCTCCATTCTGGCACCGAGGTGGTGGAATGAGCTTCCTCGAAGTGTCAGAACAGCTGAATCTCTGTCCATCTTCAAACGACGTCTTAAAACATTTCTTTTGCACAGATACCTAAACTATGGTGAACTTGATTGGCTCATAAACTAGCCACTAGAGTGATCCAATTCACGTCTCCACTGTATATTTTATCTCTGAGAAGCCTATGAGAACAACTCCTGCTTCTCTCGTGTCTCTCCTGTTATTCTCAAATTGTCACATCTTAGATTGCTCCTTATGTCTCCTAAGGTGGGGTTTAGGAGAAACAGGTCAGAATTCAATTCAGTAACCTCCAAATAACGGATGGTTTATTTCTGAGGAGACAAAGAAAAGACTGTTATGTGACGTCTGGGATATTTTGTGTCACTTTTGGGGACATTGCTTGACTTCTCAGTTAAATGCATTGTGGTTAGGTTATATGGATCAGTATACTGTATATCCTTTTGTAGTCTGACTACATTGCCTTTGTTTGTCATTGCATACAGTTGCCATGAAGGCGATGAATAAAGTGGCCAGTCACATCAATGAGATGCAGAAGATCCACGAGGAGTATGGAGCTGTGTTCGACCAGCTGATCAGCGAGCAGAGTACAGACAAGAAAGAGGTAAGTTAATGACAGACATTATTTCATTTATATTTAATTTAATAGTACATACTTTCAAACCATGCATATTAAATACTGCATCTTTCACTTCATCTGTTTCACTTTATTTCTTTGCAATGTGTGCTAGGTGGCCGATTTGTCTATGGGTGACCTTTTACTGCATGCCACTGTGGTTTGGATCAACCCTCCATCATCTCTGATGAAGGGAAAGAAAGACCCAGAGCTTGCTGCCTTTGGTAAGTGTGCTTCACTGTGTCTAGCTGCCTCTGTGTGTTTTTGAGGGGGGAATGGAAAATGTGACACACTGCTTCCTGGAATAGCATCTTTTCTTTTATTCATTAGCCGATCTCTGCACTTATTCTTCCATGGCCAGTGTCGTGTAAAGCATCCATCAGTCAGACTTAAGTAAAAGCGAAGATACCTTTCAGGAAAATGACTTGTGTGAAAGTTAAAGCAACCCATAAAAACACCTCAGGTATTAAGTTTTAAACAACAAAAGTCACCTATATTTCTGTCATCTAACTTTTACTAAGACAGCCAGCTGTATAAAGACTCTTGTAACATAGAGATAGTGTTATTTTGACAGCTGCGGGATTAGTGATAATTTAATATTAGTTTAGTGTTACCCATAAGGATGTGCATTTAACCCTAACCCTAACCCTGATAAATGATGGCAATGACAGCTCTAAAAACAGAGGTATGTCTGTAAAGTAGCAAAGTATTTCTACTTTCTTACTGTACACTACTGCCCGTGATGTGCATCTAAAAACACAGCTATTTTATTTTCTTACCATGTATTTATTTGTAGATAAAAGCAAAAGAGATAAAGCCATTTATCTCTATTAGTCATTTATCATCTATTAGAGTTGATTTGCCCATAGACGTGGGTGACTCATTATCATTATCATTATGGGTCATCACTTTGGGGTAGATTTCCCCTTTAAAATGCTAAACTCTGATGATTTAAAAAAAAAAAAAAAAAAGAACCTGGAGCCCCAAGCAACATTCAGCCAGCCATCTAAGCTGAAGAATTCTATTACGTTCTGACCTGCTTTAAGAATTTGTGAGTCTAATGTCTTTCTTTTCTTTTCCAGTTTTCAAGACAGCCATCGTTTTTGTGTACAAAGACTGCTCCAAGCAGAAGAAGAAAATTGTGAGTTCTTTTGTTGCCCCCTTTTTACCTTTTATTCTGCATTACGAGAAATACAACGTGGGCAGTACAAGTCTGGTCCTGACAGCATGATTACTGTTAATGCATCTACGGTTGTCCCTTTGTGCCCTTTTTGTGTACCTGTGCAATAAAAATGTCAGAGAAGAAAAGCTCTTTACAGGGAGCGAACCTGCCATTAGTTGTCAAAACAATAGACGCGCAGGACTGACTCTGACCTTATTAACTGCTTTGGCACACTTTAGTGCAAATTAATATTAAAGCATACATTTGGTGATATTATTTGAGCTTGACATTTTTTAAGATCTTATATGTTTTATTAGACCTTTTTCTGCTTGTATGCAGTGTTTATTTCATACAGTAATTTTGGCTCATTCTCTTGAAGTCTGCCACAAATTTTTGACCAGACCCTAAATTTAGTATAGATCTTCAAAACTTCTGTTGCAATGATACATAATTTGTCGTTTGTTTTCTTACAAGCTATGAATTGTTCTTGAACACCAGTCTTTCACCAGTGGTTGCAACCATTTCATCTTATTTCTGTCTTACTTCTTTTTCTTTCTCTTCTTGTAGGGAACGTCTCACAGAGGCTTTGTTTCGGATGAGAGAGACCCCTTTCGATTCAGGCACATGATTCCTTCAGATGCTCTCCAAGTCCGCAATACTACCAGTGAGTCTCTTCACTTGGTGTCTGTCATTCCACCACTTTCTTATTAAGAAGGAATTATGTTATTATTATTATTATTATTATTATTATTATTATTGGAAAATAGCTTGGAAAATCAATTATTCTGGCAGGTTTATGTTAACTCCTTGCAGCAGACGCCCTCTAGTGGGCCTGTCATTTCTTAGAGCTAGTATAATTATGTACATACCAATTTTCAGCCATCCACATGCAACTGTTTGGCATAAATCTTATAATAAATACACTGTGTTTATAATAATAATAATAATAATAACAATAATAACAATTATAATTATAATAGCAATAATTATAATAGCAATAATAACATTCTATAATAAAAGCCACCTAACTGCCTTTAGAGTTGTGGCAGCACTGCAGTGCATGTGTCTCAGTACATGGGAAAGTACTGACTCCATGGTCTGCCTTTTAACTTTGCTCTGGAGATCAGTAGTCTGAGAATGTATTTCAGGCATCACTTGGGTCCCTGCAGTCTACAAAATGAGCTATGAAGTCTCTTACTTTCTGAACAATGATGCCTTTTGTATCTGACCAAATCAGTTTTGGTGTCCTGTGATTTACCCACAGTGTTCCTGTGTTTAAAGTAAATGATCTGTCGCAGTCAGTAAATAAATGGAATTATTTGTCTATGTTTGTCAAGCTTCAGATGGAACGGCGATGTGTGAGGTAGTTCATATAAGATCAGAGTCTGAAGGAAGGCCAGAGAGGACTTTTCATCTGTGTTGTAGGTAAGTCCCCAAACTTATGACCTCATCTATGGGTTTATTAGTACATAACCAGTAGATGGTTCATAAGACTAAGCAGAAACAGCTGGGTTTGATATTAGATGGAAGGGATAAAACCTAATATCTTCAGGGGGGATGAATCTAGAATGAATCATCACTTTGTTAGAAGAACATAATTTGAATTGGATGCCAAAAAAATGAGACTTCATAGTGATGTCTTTTTATCTTTCATTGATAGGCTTATCACAGAGAAAGGCAGTGATTTCTTTTTTATTTGGCAGAAATATCCATTTACTCTGAGTAGTTCTTTACCTTGATAGTTAGTTAAAATACAATGATTAGTTCATCTTGAGCATAAAATATAAGGCACATTGTTTCTCATAGGTGTTTGCATTGTGTGTATTATCATTGCGAGTATTATAAGTTGAGCCTTTCTATTTTCTGTTCTAGCTCCTCTGAGAGTAAGAGGGACTTCCTGAAAACAGTGCACTCTGTCCTAAGGGACAAACAGCGTCGTCAGCTGTTAAAGACAGAGAGTTTGCCTCTTAATCAGCAGTACATTCCATTCGGAGGGAAACGCTTTTTTGCACTGAAAGGAGTCAGGCCTATGAACAGGGCAGGTAAACCTCCATCTCCTTTCTTCATGTATAAAATCTTTCTGGCATCTACTTATGAAACTGAGAAAGGTCAGCACAACTGTCTGACAGTATTTCACTTCTCCTTTCAGTTTCAGCTCCACCTGGAAACCACGGCCGAAAAAGACTTATACGCAATCGCTTGACTATCGACACCGACATAGTTTTTGACAACTGCTCCAGCCAAGATTCCACAGATATTCCTCCGAGACGTCATCCCATACCATCCCAGATTAATCATCAGGCTGATGGAGACACCAACCACTGGGTAGAGGAGCAGTTTGACCTGCAGTTGTATGACAGACAGACGGACGTCAAGGAGACAGACATCCTCAGCGATGACGATGAATACTGTGAGTCTGTCAAGGGTTCCTCAGCTGAGCCCAGCCTGGAAGAGTCTTTCGAAGCTCTTATTGCTGAAGTAGAGGAGGACCAAAAGGAGGAAGACAGTGCTCCCAACAGAGGTTCAGAGAACAAACTCCCAGAAAAATCCCTTGGCCAGCTAAGGTTGACCCCACTACGCAAGCAGTGTGCCGTAGAGGGTGATGTGGCTCAGAGGGAAGTGGAGGTGATCTGGGTTCGCAGAGATGATTTTAACAGTGGCTGTGGCACTGATATCTTCTGAAGTCAGTAGTAAAAGTACAAGAGTGTGAAACCATTGATACATACAGACATTCAAGTTACTTTTCCATCCATAAATTAAGCTTACTGTTCGACAAAATGTCACAGGAAATTCTGTAACAACATTTGACAATAAGTTTAAAGAAGCAGCAGAGCTCAATATCAGTGTCTCTTTCAGTCCCTGCACACCTTGTTTGGATGTAGTGACACTACTTCCAAGCTCTTAGGACTGTATGAACTTACTTAGGATGCTGAAAAACATCTGGATGGAATCGCACAGTACTGTGGATGTTCATCGGGGACCTACTTGCACAATCACATGTCTATAGATTCTACACACACTGACATGCTGCATGGTGTGCATTCATATCCTGTAGGCAGCTACACTTCCTTTTTAAGCCTAGTTGCCAAAAGAATTATTTTTGTAAAAATGCTAGGAACATGGGTCTGTCCTGTTTTTATAACTTTTGACCGCTGTTCTGTACTCAAGGGCTGTGTGCGTTTGTGACGTCCAGGGACCCAAGGCTAAGCTCAAGCCTTATCTTACACAACAGCACCACGCAGATCACTTTGTGTATCACCAGAGCACAAAAGCATTATGTTGTTATAATGTTCCTCTGAAAGTCACTGTTTACTATTTAGCATTTCTCAGCGACATCCTTGTTCTTTCCTTACTATTGGTTTTACAGTGTACCCTCCAGTCCAGTATTACCCGACCCTATTCACTGAAGGGATGTTTTAAATTATTATTAGAGATCCTGCTGTACTTGAATTTTCTATCACAGTTGTTTTGGGAAGGTGTCATGCCCTGCACACTGCAATACTGTGAGTGCATTTGGTTCAAGGTACAAACTTATCACAATTTCTCCTCTATATGGTGTACTACTGAATTACATACCCACTCAACGTCAACACTGACACACTGTATGATATATAACATCACCAGTCACACTTGCAATGTAGTGAACTACACTTGAACAGTTTGAAAACAGTGAATTCAGATTTAATCATGTGAAATATCAGGCTTTGATGAATTTGGGCTTTTGTTGGATCATGGTGGATATAGCATATTACTGAAAGAGAAGTTATATTTTTGGAACGATGTGAAATGCAATCAATTACTGTACATGTTGTTATGAAAC
>JANCOA010000009.1:6589319-6607927 GCA_024363135.1 Leptodoras oyakawai | reverse complement strand
TTACTCCGGGTTCTCCGGTTTCCTCCCACAGTCCAAAGACATGCATGTTAGGTTGATTGGTGTCTCTAAAGTGGCCCGTGTGTGTGTGTGTGTTCCCTACGATGGATTGGCGCCCTTGTCTAGGGTTGTTCCTGCCTTGCGCCCTATGCTGCCGGCTAGGCACCGGCTCCCCCGTGACCCTGAAATTAAATTCATTAAATTCATTTTTGAATGAGAACTGTTTTATTTATAAAGAAGCGAAGGACGAACATCTAATGTCTCAGGAATTTTTAACTGTTTTTAAAAGAAAAATTGTTTATAAAAAGGTTATAATAATCATTGCACCATACTAACATCTGTCTGTGAACCAGAGCTGGAAGTGAATGTGATGTAGTGGTACAGGAGGATTGCATGTGGCATGAAGTGAAGCACTTTCACCCCTATGATAGACGTGGTTAACTGACTCGGACTAACCGGACTGGGCTGTGCGTAACTCTTTATTCTGTTAGTGTGATAATATTCTGTCGTGTTTTCTGTACAGATCATCATGGCCAAACCAGCAGGAGGACCCAAAGCTCCACAGGAGAAGAAGGACTGGGATGAGGATGACTGAGCCCGCACGTCCTGCTTCACCACTTAAACATGTCGACTCTTTATTTAATAGCAACACTTGTTTTGTATAATTTTCTTCCTTTTAGAGCTTTTGATTCATTAATGTGAACAGAAAAGGATGGCTCTGTAGTTTTTGTGGTCCCAATAAATGGCACTTGAGCTATCAGTTTGTCTATTTAGTGTTTTTTTTTTTCCTCTTTCTTTCTTTGACTTATGAAACAACTTTAAAAACTTCACTGAAGCCCATTTACTAAGTAAATTATGTCACTGTTAGCCATATTAGCTCTATAGCTTTTATAATGGTTGGTATTAGTATTAGTATTTTTACAATCACTATTCTGACTGAGTACCATGCCCTAAGTCTTCAGGGCATACTGTTTATTAATATAAATGAATAGCAGAGTTAATATTAAAAATAAAACGAGTTCAACTTGTGACCGAGCACTATGTCGCTTTAACGCACGAGAGCGCGCTCTGACGAGCACGCGCGTGCGCGCCCTCGCGCTCTTCACTAAACATGGCTGCTCTCAGCAAGTCCATACCGCACAACTGCTATGAAATAGGACATACATGGAGCCCATCATGTACACTTTCAGCGCTGCAAGTCACGGCCGGGGCTCTGGAGACCTCTCTGAAAATATACGCACCGTTATATCTAGTAAGTATATTGTGCACATGTATTTCTATTTTGTGCAACTGACGCGAATCTTAGAGGAGCGAACGAGTTAGCTAACCTTAGTAGGTTAGCTAGCATTAAAATCTATCTGTCTGTCTCCTTGGATGTGAAGTAGAAAGACATGTTAGAGTCTAACTTCTTCCCAAGGTGTCTTTTAGGTGATCATGGCGATCATTCACGTGTGTCTGATCATGTAAACAGTGATCGTCGCTTCACTGTCATTATTCTTGTCAGTGTCAGACTAGTTCATTGTCATGCTGTGAGTAAGACTCAGTACCACTGTTTGTGTGTTCACTGCAATTTAAGACTGTGTTTAATGCGATTAGATGAGTGACGCAAGAGTTCAGTGTCCACTGATCCGAGCTGATCAGGTCCTGCGTGTCGCACGTACACGATCTGTGACTTCACGCACACGCACACGCACAACTTCCCTGCATCTAAAAACTCATCCATCCCGAGCCATCAGAGTCTATTTAGGCTAAAGGAGCTATAGATGCTTGCTATAGAAGTTGCCAGTTGAGGTTGTTGCTTGAGAACAGACCTCATTTGCATATTCGTTGAATCATCATGGATATTTGCATATCAATACGCATCACCTGAAGAAAGCACATGTTCTGACCTAAGCAGATTGGGGGAAATGACTCCAGTTGGTTTTAGAGCTGTCCAGAATATTATTAAAGCCTGGAAGGATAGAGGTGAACCGTGAACTTCACAGAGAAAATGTGGTAAAACAAAAAAACGTGAATGATCATTGGGCGACACGGTGGCTCGGTGGGTAGCATTGTCGCCTCACAGCAAGAAGGTCCTGGGTTCGATCCCCGGGTCGGGCAGTCTGGGTCTTTTCTTTGTGGAGTCTGCATGTCCTCCCCGTGTCTGTGTGGGTTTACTCCGGATACTCCGGTTTCCTCCCACAGTCCAAGCAGGTTAGGTTGATTGGTGTCTCTAAAGTGGCCCTAACATGTGTGTGTACATGAGTGTGTGTGTCCTACGATGGATTGGCACCCTGTCTAGGGTTGTTCCTGCCTTCCGCCCTATGAGGCCGGCTAGGCACCGGCTCTCCTGTGACCCTGAAAAGGAATAAGCAGCCAAGAAGATGAATGATCATGATCAGAGCTCACTTAAATGCTTGGTCAGGTCGAATCATAAAAAAAAAAAAAAAAAAAAATTTTAAGTGAAAATAAAAGCAGTACCACACCCACAGTGCAAGGAGAACAGGCAAGATTGGAACAGCTGTGTGGGCACTTGTTACTGAGGCTAATTAGTTTTGGCATCATTTCAACATGGCCATACATACATGACAAACACAAGGTTACATCAACTTTCAAACACAGTCATGGGGCACTTTTGCATTTTGTATCCAATTCATTTAACTTGCATGTCTTTGGACTGTTGGAGGAGACCGGAGTACCTGGAGTAAATCCACGCAGACACAGAGAGGACCCAGACCGCCCCACCCGGGGATCGAACCCAGGACCTTGTTGCTGTGAGGCATTGCTACCATGAGCCACTGTGCTGCCTGGCTAATTAGGGGGAAAAAGATAGATTAAAGTAAAGATTAGGAGCAATCAGGACCAGTGGAAAAAGGTTCTGTGGTCTGATGAGTACCAGATATACCTTACTTCAGAGTGAGGGGTGCATTAGGGTAAGAAGAGAATCACATGAAAGCAATCATACACAATGCCCACTGTACAAGCACCCAGAGGTGTTATGATCTGGGGTTGCTTCAGTTGGTCAGGTCTACAACATTCAGTGGCAATAAAATGAAGTTAGCTGAGCACCTGAATGCACTGAATCACCTGGTTAACTCATCTGCCATCAGGGAAGATATTTCTTCTTCCTTTGTGGCAGAGGTGTCACAATTCATCAACAGTGCCAAGATTCATTGGGCTCACATTGTGAAAGAGTGGTTCAGGAATCATTTTCACACACAAATTGAGCTTGAGTCCTGACCTTAACCCTATTGAAGGCTTTACTGAGTGATTCGACTCTCTCTTGGTGTGGAATGATGGGGTTAACGATGGTAATGAACATTTTGATGTTGTGTAAGGTTGCTGCAATGCTACATTGAATGCACGCTGTAATCAAAGCTAAAGGTTGCCCAATGAACTATTAGTGTGTGACTTTTTTTGGCCAGACAGTTGAATAGATTTTAAGTTATTTCCAGTAGAAGGAGTTATTATTGCTTATGGCACCACAAACAAACTATTCAGGTGTTTGCAAAATACATTATTTCTAACACAAACATAGACCAATCATAAATCAGTGGAAGTGAATAGTGAGGCTGTAGGCATGAAGGAAATGGTTACTGATGGACGGACTCACTAAATATGGCTAAGATAAGAGTGTTAAGTGTATGAGTGGGGCAAACAAATAGTTATCAGTGATGTGTCACTTGGAATCAATGGTGATTAAAGGTCAAGGCTTTGTCACTGGCTTCCTTTTGAAATGATGTATCAGGTATTCTGTATCACTTTAGTACATCTAGGCTAATCATTTATAAAACAACACTCTTGCACACTTACTTATTCAATATAGTGTATCTGTTTGCTGAAGTGACAGTAAACATGGCTGTTTTTACCTGTTTAGGAACTCTGGGATTGTTCTGTAGGATCTCAGCACGCAATACAGAAATGCTTAATAGTCACCAGCAAACACGTTCTCATGCCAGATCTGTTAACGTTATCAAGCTACAACCTCCTTAGAGAGGAATTGGTACAGCAACATAAATGCACAAGACAGGCTTTTTTGTTTTGTTTTGATTTACTGCCCATTGAAGCGCGGTGCTCGGTGAACAGGTAGGTCTTCAGATCTTCATTCATGAAGACAGACAGTGACTCAGACCCAATGGGTGAGTATGAGTACAGAGAAAATCCTGCCTGTTTGGAGTAAATTTCATACAAATGTCATGTCTTTCTAGATTGCAGCTGTCCTACGAAGAAGGAAACTTGACTACTATAAAAAGAGACTCATCCCTGAAATCCTGCAGTCTGCGTCTTTTCTTACTACCAATGGAGGCCTGTACATCGTCTTTTTCTGCATACTTAGGTAGGAGCACATGAACAGTAACGTTTTCTCTACAGTTATTTGCATTAGAAACCAACCTCAATTTATTCGTCAGTTAAATAGCAGTTTTACAGACAGAGAGGCTATCTTTGTTTTTAATCTCTGCTCTTATCTTTTGGTTATCTTCTGGGTAAAGTCCAGGTTCAGTATACGGAGGGATCCAGATTTTCCCTCTTTACAGTAGTGCACAGTAACTAAGTGCATTTTCTATACTACCGTATTTGCTTGTGCTTTGCCTGCTTATTTATATTCTTGGTTTAGTTACTAGTTACGTTAAAGATGAAGATGGATACTATTTACACGATGGATAATATAATATAACAGGCTTTTAAAAAAGCAACTTAAATTAAACCTTTCTGGATTCTTACAAAAAGCAGTGTGTGGTAGGATCGCGTTACAGATGTGTGTGAGCTGTTAACAGCACCACCAAATAGTTATTTGTCCTCAAAACATGGTTTCATTTCACTAAATGTTCAAATGATCCAATATTTCAGCAAAAAAATCTAAATTTGAGAAAAAAATCCAACAGTGAAAACAGATTTGTGTCAACTGACGACCCCTCGGATTTATCTAGAGTCCCTGTGTATAAAACTGTATATACTGTAGTTCAGACAGCTCCACCTTTAGCAGCTACAACAGTCACATGCTGCTCACATACACAGATGCTTCAGTATTAATAAACTAATGATGTCATAATAATATATTATCAGTCAGAGAGACCAAACCTGCACTTTTACTTTAATACTTTAACTACATTTTGCTGCTAATACTTATGTAGTTAAGTAAGTACTTACGTAGGATCTTTCATGCAGGATTTTTCTTAAATAGAGCATTTGTACTTTGCCGTGGTGTTAATTGTACTTAATTAAAGGATCTGAATACTTCTACCACTGCCCCTGTATGTGGTAAAAATTAAACAAGTTTTAAAAAGTGTGTACTAAATATCCAGGGCATGAAATCTGCGTACTTACTAAATGTTGTGATTTATGAAAAATAAGCAGGTACCTGCGATCAACTGTCCAAGTAAAAGGGGAATGTGGAAAGGAAGTGAAGAAGAGAGTACAGGCGGGATGGAGTGGATGGAGAAGTGTGTCAGGAGTCCTGTGTGACAAAAGGGTCTCAGCAAAAGTGAGAGGAAAGATTTTTAAGAGTGGTGAGACCAGCCATGTTATACGGGTTAGAGACAGTGGCACTGACAAAGAGACAGGAAGCAGAGCTGGAGGTGGCTGAACTTAAGATGAACTTGAGATTCTCTTTAGGAGTGACCAGGATGGACAGGATTAAGAACGAGAACATCAGAGAAACAACACAGGTTGGAAAACTGGGAGACAAAGTACGACAGGAAAGACTGAGATGGTTTGGACATGTGCAGAGGAGGGAGAGTGGATATATTGCTAGGAGGATGTTGGAGATGACGTTACCAGGAAACACGGAGAGGAAGAGCAAAGAGGAGGTATATGGATGTGGTGAAGGATGATATGCAGGGAACTGGGGTAAGAGTAAAGGAAAAAAATGAAAGAAGAAGAAGCTAGATTTGGGGGTGTACATTTCCCTGTGCAAGCTTTACATCATAAATACACCCATTTGCTTGGTTTTTATCAGCTCAGTAACTGACCCCAAATGGGGCATTTGGAAAATGACTAGTATCTCTAATTGTATACTGTCACAATCCTCATATTAAAGTGCAGTTTACAGTTTCAACCGGTTTTAGATTGCCCTCACTCACCTTGCCTTTAAACAGGTCACTGGAGAATGAATTTGCTTATGTCAGCAGAAATCAGCTCAGCCATGTGCAAATTATCTGTGATGTACAAAATGCCCAGTAAAAACATTTCATTGAATTCATTTGCCCTGACAACAGCATGTAGACACAGCAAAGCCATCAGGCACAACTGCAATGTGGTCAGCTTCCTGTTTGTTAGTTTGTTTGTTTATCCTTTTTTTTTATTCTGACTGTGAATACTCATTTAGTAGGAAAACATGTTTTTATGTGTTTTGGAACACCATATATTTTAGCATTTTTAAGTGACCTAACCAAGGAATAGATATAGGTAAACTGGGAAATGTCAGTCATTAAATGTTTAGACCACAGTGTCACAGCATTGAATCTGATTGGTCAGAAGGTGCGCAGTATTTTTGTGTGACAGGACAGCTGTGATAATAGAAAGAAAGTCACAATGAAAAAAGTTCCACAGAATATTAGGTTTGTTTATTTAATTACTATTCTGGATCTGTTTGCTTGGTCCGTGTCAATAATGGTGATCAAACCATAGTAGAACATTACGAAATCAGGTCAGAGGGCATTCGAAACCCAAAATAGATGCCTCTTCAAGACCTTGTAGACTGCTCTTACAACATCATGCCCAACATCATTGTGAAATGTACAAACCTCATTTTCAAACAAGTTGGGACAAAATGCAATAAAAACATAAATCTGTAATTTGTTAATTCACTTGAAGCTTTATTTACCAGACAAAAGGACAAAAAAATATTTTCAGTGTTTTCAATGATAATGTTACAGCAAGAACTGGCATAAATTCCATGTGTGAAACTGTAACAATTAATATCTTCAATTCCCAAATAATTACAAATAAGTATACCTGAAAGAAAAGGTGATGTGCCTCAGTGGTATACACCCTCTGTCCCAACTTTTTTGAGTGTTTGTGTGCATTTCTAAATCTGTTTATATTTAACAAATAGAATTAAGTTCATCATTGAAAAGACTGAAAATCTTTTCATTGCCCTTTTATCTGTTAAATAAAGTTTCAACTCGATTTCTGTTTGTATTTTATTTGTAGAACTTCTGGAACTTTTCTTGTATTTTTAATTGTAAAATGAATGTGAAAGCATACGTTTTTAATGAAGAAGGAACATTTTTCTAGCTTGTTTTTCCCCCCAGAGGTTTTACTACAGATATTAAAACCTGAATGATCATGTAATAATAGCTGTGAGAACTGTTAAACTAATTAATTGATGCACAACATAAAATATTCATAAAAGACCTTAGTTAATACTGAGAAAGGCTCTGACCCCTGGCTATGATGAGCCTCGTTTTGCTTGTTTTAATATTTGGGTTTTAGTTATGTGGTTCAGGCAAAATGCCCTAGCAGAAACCCTCAGACAAAATTCAAAATGTGGCAGCAGATCATAAGAAGCATTTTCTTGGGAAACGTAGAACCTGCCATAACAGGATTGGAGAGAAGGTGGAGTGAATGTGCACATGTCCTCAAATTCACTATAATTTAGAAATTTGTATGTGGTAGATTATTTCTTTATTGTAACAATGCTTCTTGGCAATGAATCTTATACAGTTGGAAAGCCTGTTAATTTCTTTTTTAAACGGTGCCACATTTGTAAGGAACATGCGTTTGTGGGATGAGCAATAGAGCTGAGAATGTGAGTTGCGCCCATGAAAAATGAGCCACATCCTCTCTGCTGTTGCCAAACAGCTTATTCTGCCATTGACTCATTTGGTGTTTGGTGGACTGGATGATTTAAGTTTGAAGAAACAAGACATATTGGCAATTAACAATTTATTCATTTAACAAACAGGAGCCTCAGTACCGTGTGGAAGAACCATACACAGCCACAACAGCCTGGCACCTCCTCCTCATGCGGGTCACCAGCCTGGTCACACACTGCTTTGGGATGGCAACCCATTCTTCAACCAGCATTTATCGCAAGTCAGCCGATGTGGTTGTGTTGGGAACTCTGGCACGAACAGCACACCCAAGCTGATCCCACAAGTGTTCAATGGGGTTGAGGTCAGGACTGCTGACAGGTCATTCCATCCTCTCCACTCCCAAATTCTGGAGCTAGTTTCTGATAAACTCTGCTCTGTGGGGGCAAGCGTTGTCATCTTGGAGGATGGAGTTTGGTCCCAGACTGTGGAGATATGGGATTGCCACTGGTTGCAGAATTTCATCTTGATATCTCTCTGTATTGAGCCACCAATGATGACAAGCCTCGTTTTTTCAGTGAGGGAGATGTCGCCCCACACTATAATGCTGCCCCCACCAAAGATGTTACTCTATCGGTGCAGCAATGAGCATAGGATTCTCGGCATCTACACTTTGACCTTACGATCTGACTGCTGTAGGCAGAATTTGGACTCATCGCTGACCATCATTTTCCTCCACATTTTCAGGTTCCAGTGCCTGTGTTGCCGACATCAGCGCAAACGGGCCCAACAATGAAGAGCACTCAAGAGCAACCCAATGAGACCAGAGATTAGCAATCTGCGCCTGGGGAAACCAGAAGCTCAAAACAATATCAACAGCTCAATAAGCTGGCAATGGCAGAGAAGATTTGGCATATTTTTCATGGGTGCAACCCACATTCTCAGCTCTGCTGCTCATCCCACAAATGCATGTTCTTTACAAATGTGGCACCATTTAAAAGGGAAATTAACAAGACATGCAGATTCTTGCATGCAGTGTTGTAAATCTGATCTTTTTTTGTGTGTATATACCAAGTTTTAGTCCTAAAACTGTTCAAAGTTTTACATATCAGTCCCCAAGGCTTTTGTAGAAAATTGATGAGGTTAAGTTGAATCCAATTTAAATGCTGTACTGTCCTAACCACACAGTTGTACTGAGTGCAGTAGTAATTCTTTTTGCAAATGGTAATAATCACATTTCATTCCAATATTTCAATATTCTTCTGTCACACAGGAAGCTGCTGGGTCGTTTCTACTCCTGGTCGGCAGGCTTTGGAGCTGCACTGCCAGCTTCATACATCGCTATTCTGATAGAGCGCAAAAGCAGGTTTGCTTGGATTCCTGTTAGGGTTTTGTCAACCTTCCAAAGTCTGTATATTTAAATAATGAGCAGGGGAAAGATCACAATGGATCATGTAAACAAATACATCTAGTTACAGTCCCCTCTGAATGTACTGGAATGGCTGGAATTAGTTCTTGATATTTACATCTAGATGTGTTAAACGGCTTAAAACAGAAGCACCTTTGGTGACAGACCATCCAATTTTAAGTTAACAAAAATGATAGGAACAGAATTATAAGAATGGATTAAAGTAAAATAATGTCGATAACACTTAATATTTGGTTGCAGAGCTCTTGCTTGCAATAACTGCTTCAAGCCAGTGACCGATACTGATACTGATATCATCATCTTTCGTGGTGCTTTTCCAGGCTTGTATCACCGAGGGGTTTCTCCTTTCAGTCTCCAATGTATTCTCAACTGGTTTAAGATCTGATGACTGACCTATCCAAAAATGAAAACTTCTAAAGTTTACTCTACTGAGAATGGTTTTATCTTCAAAGCTCTTGGACAGTGTTTCTGCCATCAAACACTGCTGTTTGTAATTTGTGTCTTTTTCAGGACTTTCAATTCAATTCAATTTTATTTCTAAAGCCATTTTAACAATAGACCTTGCCTCAAAGCAGCTTTACAAAGGCATAAAATTACCAAACCTTATAAGATTTGTCCCTAACCATTATCCATACTGAGCAAGCCAGGGGTGACGATGGCAAGGAAAAAACTCCCTCAGATGTTAAGAGGAAGAAACCTTGAGTGGAACCAGACTCAAAAGGGAACCCATACTTGTTTGGGTGACACCAGATATGTGCAATAATACATAATCCCTTCTATAACTGAGTGCTATATAGTAAAAAGTCCAAATGGTTGCATTGGCTATGCCCAATGCTTGTGCAAAATGCAGTTTGATTGATTTCAACCCCTTTTCTCCCACAGACAGCTGTCTGGTTTTCATAGTGGTTTATCCTTTTTTAATAACAAATGCAGTCTTTACAGGCGAAACCCAGGGCACAACCCATAGTAGATATTTTGAGCTATTAGATGTTTAAACAACCACTCTAAGAGGGCACACCTGGGCAAGAAGGAACCATGGCGTGTCAGTCTTATGTTCCAGTATTTGGGATCCCTTGAAAATTTGTGCATTCAAACGAAGGGTGTGAAATTATTTAACACATCTGTATGTAAAGTTCAAGAATTGAAAGCAGAACTTGTGATTCTTCTCATCGATTTCTAACCCAGATCTCTTCAGGGTATAGCAAAAAACAAAGAATTGGATTTGCTGTTCCAATACTTGTGGAAGGGGCTGTGCACCACCATATTTATGGGTTTTTTAATTGCAAATTTTGAAATCTTGGCAAATGAAAATATCTTGAATATGTCAAACGTATGCATGTAATTATCCAGTTATGCAGATACAGATCAGTTTATTTGTGCAACAAACAACAGAATGGTGACTTTGACTTGTTGCTGGTGCCACATGGGCTGGTTTGAGTATTTGAAGAGAAAGTGCTTATCACCTGAAATTGTCACACAACAGCTTGTAGAGTTTACACAGAATAGTGCAGAAAACATCCAGTGAGCTATAGTAACAATTTTTGATGAGGCAGGTCAGACTGGTTTGAACTCTGAGGACGGATATGGTAACTCAATTAAGCACTCTACCAGTGTGCTAAACAGAACATCATCATCTCAAAAGGCACAACATACTGATGGGCTACAAAAGCACCATGCCACAGCCAAAGTCACTGATATCACATTCTGATGTTTGATGTGAATATTAACTAAAGCTTTTGGAGACATTGCATTGCTACCACATGATTGGCTTACTGGATAATGGCATAACAAGTGTTTCTAATAAAGTGGACAGTGTGTACATGTACAAGTCCTTTTTGCTGACACTCATGTTTTGAAGTCTTATGTAGTGTTTAATTTCTGTCTTGCTGCAGGAGAGGACTTTTAACAATATATATGGCAAACCTGGTGAGACCCTTAAGACCTCAATCAAGAGCATTAATAGATGTTATATATTGCTGGCTATATATTATACTAACCACAATAACTATATATACTGATCAGGCATAACATTATGACCACCTCCTTTTCTCTACACTCATTATACATTTTCTCAGTTCCACTTACCCTATAGCTGCACTTTGTATTTCTACAATTACAGACTGTAGTCCATCTGTTTCTAGACACACTTTGTTAGTCCCCTTTACTCTGTTCTCTAATGGTCAGGACCCCCACAGGACCAGCACAGATCAGGTACTAGTTGGGTGGTGGATCATTCTCAGCACTGCAGTGACACTGATGTGGTGGTGGTGGTGGTGGTGTGTTAGTAATGGTGTGAGTGGATCAGACACAGTGGTACTGCTGGAGTTTTTAAACACCCCAGTGTCACTGCTGTACTGGTCATAATGTTATGCCTGGTCTGTATATATATATATATACTGTGCAAAGGTTTTAAGCAGTTGTGGAAATATGCTGTAAACTAAGAATTCTTTCAAACATACAAATAATAATTGTTTATTTTTTATCAATTTACAAAATGCAAAGTGAGTCAACAAAAGTTATGCAATCAATATTTTTTGGTATTACTACCCTTTGCCTTCAAACCAGAATCAATTCTTATAAGTACACTTGCACAAAGTCAACTTAATGTAACAGCTGACAAACACATCAAGCTTATTGCCCTTCAAAATCGGAAGATGTCCAGCAGCGCCATCAGCTCAGAACTGCCAGAAACCAGGTACACCCATCTATTGTCTGGAGAAGTCTGGCCAGAAGTGGTCTTCATGGAAGAGTTCAGCCAAAAAGCCACACCTATGCATGAAAACATAGGAACTGGGGTGCAGAAAAATGGCGGCTGGTGCTCTGGACTGGTGAGTCAAAATGTGAAATATCTGGCTGTAGCAGAAGACGGTTGTCCACCGAAGGGTTGGAGAGTGGTACAGGCAACAGTGAAGACAAGGCAACAGTGAAACATGGGGAACGTCGTCCTAATGGGGCTCCACACCCTGGACTGTAATAGTTGGGAGTCTGGATGACTGTTTACCAGATGTATGAAAAAGCAAAGAAATAAAATGCTGTTGTGTGTTCCTACACTCCATGTCTGTCTGTCTGTCTGTCTGTGTGTGTCTGTGTGGTTGTGTAATGTGCAGTGTGGTGTGTTTGAAGATGAAAGGTTCATCTGAATCTTCACTGTGGGGGTCAGGCAGCATTAGTCGAGCAAAACTGCATGTCGCAGGTCTGGAAATGCCACTTGGTCCGTCACAGCATCTCGTTGTGGTTCTAGTCATGGTTGGGTTATGTGTTCTGCTAGCTCAGATTCTTGTGAAAGTTCTTGCCAAGTTTGACTTGAGATGGTTCTTGTTCTTGTGGTTTTAGCAGGTCAGGTGCTTTCTGGGTTCTTGCCAGCCTCTGTTAAAGGTCTTTACGTAATTTGTTAATTATAATAATTCATACCTAGAAGTACCTAGAACTGATGCTGCTTTGAAGGCAAGGGGTGCTCACACCAAATATTGATTTGATTTCTCTTCTGTTCATTCACTGCATTTTGTTACTTGATGAAAATCAAAATCATATTAAAAATAAACTTCCATTATTGGAAGCGTTCTTAGTTTACAGCATTTTTCCACAACTGCCTAAAACTTTTGCACAGTTCTGTATATATACATATATATCTCTGCTAATTTCTAGGCAACTGAGACAGTATTTCGGATGGCTGTCACACGAGGCATCGTTAAACCTTTAAAACACGGAGAGGTACAGATTTTATTTTATTGCAGATTTTATTGCCTCCCAGATTGTATTGCTGTTCTTTTTTTTTTAATCAAATGAAGGAGTAAATATTATAAATATTTAAGCATTTTATTGTAGAACACATATATTTGCTTTTATCTTATGCTGGCATGGGAAATTGATTTGAATGGATCTGAAATGGAAATAATCTGATTACAAAATCTCAGTATCTCAGTGGATATCTCACTTTTCAGGTTCTCCTTTTCTGTATTACTGCATCGCTCTACATGTTCTTCTTCAGGTCAGTGGAAATGTTTTTGTGCCAAAGGATACATGAATACATTGGTTTTAAAGATTATTGAGGATGTCTGCTGCATTGATTTGTAGATATTTGACATATTCGCTTCATTTTCAGGTGTAAAGATGGACTTAAGGGTTTTGCTTTCTCAGCATTAAAGTAGGTGTTTCTACTACTAAGGAGTATGTTGGGTTTGTTTGTTGTTGTTTTTTTTCTTTGATTGCTTATTCGTTATTTTTATATATAATTGTTTTGGTTTGACTGCTGGTTATGCGCTTGTGCTGATAGGTTTATTGTAGGGAAGGAGGAGATCCCCACACATTCCAGCCTGGCTGAGCTGACCGGTGCATCTCGCTCAGAAAGGCCATCTTTATCGCCAGCAGATGTGGAACAGCCTTTATCCTCTCGAAGGACCATCACCGCTTTGGCTCACAGGCTGTTAGACTCTCTGTGAGTATACAATCAACATTTATGAAAGGTTACTGTGAGCTACATGTACTGTACTGTGAGTTACAGTTCTTTACTTAATTGAATAAACAAATCCTATATTTTAATGAAATAATTGTCTGAAAAGTATTACAGATTTTTTTACTGTAATCCACATGATGTATTGAACTTCAGTCATTTGATGTGCTTCTATTCTTTGTTCTGCTTGTGTTCATGTTCCCGTTCAGATGCAAACATGGGCCAAGACACAGGTGTTGCAAACACTACCAAGACAACTGCATCTCATACTGCGTCAAAGTAAGAGTCTGTGCCCTGTCTGAGTTCTGCTAGGGCAAGTGTGTGTGTTTGTGTGTTTGTACATGAAGGATGCAGACGACTTGTTACTGCGTAACTATTTAAAGAGTTTACAAATCATTCATAACGCACAATAGCCAAAAGTTTATGGACACCCCACTAATGCTCAAACACTAAAGTACCAATATACCAGTTAATACTTGGTAGGTCCTCCATGGGCTCTTGGAGAGAATGTTGCACAGTCCTCACGCTGATGTTTGTTGAGACCCTGGCATTGATTTCCAGTGGCACTTGAGGAAGTGTTACACGCTTATCACGTGAAACGATTCTTGTCAGCTGACGCTGGTCACATTTGCGTCTTTTTACGGCCACACTGCTGTTGTACGTTTGAGGTTTTGCTGGAATTCTTGTAGTCATGGTACACCCTTGAAATGCTCATACGTGAAAATCCAAACTACTACTTTCTCTGAAATGCTGTGACCCATCTCACGAGGTCCAACTATTAAACTGCATTGAAAATCACAAAATCATGATAACTTGCCATTCTCATGGTGGAAACAGCTCTAGATGCATCCATAGATGTCTGTCACTTTCTATACATACTGGCGGATGCAACCAATAACATGCATAGGTGGCGTTGTTATGTATTTTGTATAATTCAGTGTATATGCATGTTGATCATCCCATTCCAGATTTAGTCAAGTTATGCTGTCATAATAACCTCTGGAAAGGCTTTCCACTAGATTGTAGAGTGCAGCTGAGGGGATTTGGACCCATTCAGTCACAGGAGCATTAGTGAGGCATTTTGTCACTTGTGCTTGCACACACTGAAATTGGACCTCCGCATTTAAACCATCCGTGCAGTGAGACACACTAATGAGCACACACTAGGGGGCAGTGAACACACATGCCTGGAGCGGTGGGCATCCCTAGCCACAGCGCCCGGGGAGCCAATGGGGTTTAGGTGCCTTTCTAAAGGGCTCTTCAGCCAAGTCCTGTTATGGTGTCAGGTGAGGAGGCCTGGTACACAGCTGGCATTCTGATTCATCCCAGAGATGTTCAGTGTGCTTGAGGTCAGGGCTTTGTGTAGACCATTCAGGTTTTTATCACTCCAACCATTGCAAACCTTTTTAATCAACCTCACTTCACGCACAGAGTCGGTGTCGTTGTCTGGAATGTTTGGGTCCCTTAGTTCCAGTGAATGCGAATTGTAATGTTATAGCATACAAAGGCAACTTATACAATTGTGTATAATTGTGTGGCAGATCCACTCGCTCACTCATTCACTCACTCACAGATAGACAGACAGACAGACAGACAGAAATTCATTGTCATTGCTCAGTGCGCTCAGTACAAGGCAACGAAATGCCTCATAGTGTATGAATGATTATATGAATTCATTATGGAATCAATTATATTAATTTTTGTTAATGAACAAATTTTAAGAATTGTAGTTTTCTATTAACATTTTAGATGTTTATATATTATATTATATTTTTATATCATTTTTATATTTAAAAATAAAAGGGTTTTTTCATGATTAAGTAAAAAATATTTCAGCAATTTCCAGGCAATTGGTAAAAAGTATAAAAAAAAAGATATGCTTGATATCTCCGTAAAGCATCTCATTGCATAATTTATATATGATATCAGTACAGTATTATCATATTGCCCAGCTTTAAATATACTAAAAAACAACTAAAATCTGCCATCTAGAGGTGTAAACTGATAAAATCTCTCTTGTGTGAAGGGATTCATCCGCATGTTTAGCGTGGGCTACCTCATCCAGTGCTGTTTGAAGATTCCATCAGCAATTAGGCATGTCTTCACCAAGCCCTCTCGTCTTCTATCGCTGCTCTACAACAAGGAGAATTTCCAACTCGGAGCCTTTCTCGGTTCTTTTGTCAGCATCTACAAGGTAGAGTCTGCCCATCTGCCCCTGATTACCAGTTTGTGGTCTGTGGTGTGTCTGTTATCCACTGCCTTGGATTCTGTTCTTTTTAAAGCTTGATATTGTTCACTTATATTGCTCTCGGTTGTTGTTGTTTTGCGTTTTTCTTCTTCCCCGTTTTGAAGGGAACCAGCTGTTTTCTTAGGTGGGTGCGTAACCTCGATGATGAGCTCCATGCACTTATAGCAGGTACGCTCCTGTGTGTGTTTTCACTGTATTGTTTATTTTCTGCTGTTAGTGTACTCATCTACAGTTCTGCTGTTTCAGGTTTTCTTGCTGGCATCTCCATGTCCTTCTATAAGAGCACCACCATCTCCATGTATCTCTTTTCCAAGCTTGTGGAGGTGACTTTAATGATATATTATGACATATATATATATTTATATATATGATATGATATATATATTTTATTTTTATACAGTAGCTTTTTTTGTGGTGCATTACTAAACGCTTTTTTATCATTTATATATTTTTTAAATCGCTGTATTTCTAAAGACGTTGCATTTTTATCATCTTCTGCTAGACCATGTACTTCAAAGGCATCGAGTCAGGACACTTTCCCTACTTCCCTAATTCTGACACAGTAATCTATGCCATCTCAACTGCCATCTGCTTCCAGGCCGTGAGTCCTCACATCTCTATTCAAGGGTCATTCTAGACCCTCAAATATTTATGTAACATTAAAGGATCGTTCAAGCAAAGCCACAGATGATATTCTGACCAGTGTCTGTCATTGTGTGTGTGGTGGCCTTTGAAACCCCTTCATTTGGTTACATTATGACATTTATTCATTATATATACGCTATATGGCCACCTGTATGTGTAGAGTGTATATACTATATATTCCCCTTCAGTAGTATTGGAAGCACTGGTATTGTTTTTGCTATATAGAGACATTTGGGTTTGAGATCAAAAGATGTATATGAGATTATGGATCAGAATTTGAGCTTTGCTATTCTTATATTTACAAACCCCATTTCCAGAAAAGTTCTGAAAATGCAATAAAAATGGTCAGTGATGAACTTAATTCTGTTTGCTAAATATAAACAGAATTAGAAATTGATGCCTGCAACACAAAAAAGTTGAGACCGAGGCATGTTTACCACTGGGGCACATCACCTTTTCTTTCAGTTATACAGTACTTTTAAATTATTTGGGAATTGAAGATACTAATTGGTGCAAGTTTACAAGTAGAATTTTTGCCCATTCTTCCCCAAGACTTGAGCTGCTCAACAGTCCGTGGACACTGTTGTCTGATTCTCCTCTACATGATGTGCCATACTTTTTCAATAGGGGACAGATGTGGACTTCAGGCAGGCCAGTCAAGCCATGCTGGTGTAACTCTTACAGAATGAAGCCTGGCATTGTCCTGCTGAAATAGACATTGAGTTCCTGGGAAAAGATGTTGCCTTGACAGCAGCATGTGTCTCTTTAATATACCTTAAAACTACTCATTCCTATATTTTTGTTTACCTGAAAGTTTTCTGGTCTGCCACCCAAGGTGCCATGTTCTAAGGTGATGTAGAGGTCTATATAAGGAAATGAAACCTGAAGTTCTGATCTGTTGTTAACGTTTGATATTCATCTTTTGATCTAAACCCCAAGTATTTTCAGTATATAATGAAAACAAAAGAGCAGCCTTGCTATTCCAATAATTTTGGAGGGGACTGTATATGACTGGCCCTTGGGTATTTTGATGACACTTCAAAGCTGGACCTTTTTTGAAAAAAGTTCAGATGATCTTGCTATTGGCCATTTAGTATAGTTCAGAAAAAAGTAAAGCTTTTCCTGAACTTTAAATGTTTTTGTTTTGCACGCATCTCTAACAGAAGGACATAGTAAATAATTTAGCATTTTATATTTTTATAGCATTATTTATATTGTACACATATTGAATATTTAATCATGCCCTTTTAAAAATTAATTAGCATTTTAAAAGCTGTTTCCAAGCCAGTTCCAGAATCAGTTTTTTTAGACATACACATACACTGATCACTCATAACATTAAAAGCACCTCCTTGTATCTACACCCTTTGTCCATTTTATCAGCTCCACTGAACATACAGGTGCACTATATAGTATTACAGATAGAGACTGTAGTCCATCTGTTTTTCTGGGTGGTGGATGATTGTCAGCACTGCAGTGACACTGATGTGGTGATGGTGTTAGTGTGTGTTGTGCTGATACGACTGGATCAAACACTGAAATGCTGCTGATGTATTTAAACCTCTCAGTGTCACTGCTGGATTGAGAATATTCCACTAACCAAAAATATCCAGCCAGCAGTGTCCTGTGGGTAGCATCCTGTGAGCACTGATGAAGGACTAGAGCACGAGTAACACAAACTGTGCAGTAACAGATGTGTTACTGTCTCTGACTTTACATCTACTAGGTGGAGGAACTAGTTAGGTGTGTCTAATAGAGCAGACTGTGAGTGGACACAGTGCTTAGAAACTTCAGCAGCACTGCAGTGCTGACAATCATCCACCACCCAAATAGTACCTGGTCTGTGGTGCTCCTTTGGGGGTCCTGACCACTGAAGAACAACATAAAAGGGGGATAACAAAGTCTGCAGAAAAACAGATGGACTACAGTGTCTAGTATTGCAGCAGTATGGTCAGTGGAGCTGATGAAATGGACAAAGAGTGTACATACAAGGAGGTGGTTTTAGTGCTATGGTTGATTGGTCAGTCATTATCTGTACTGCTTATTCCCAGTTACGGGGTCACGGGGGAGCCGGTGCCCAGTCGGCAACTCTGAGCGCAAGGGCAG
>JANCOA010000009.1:6571904-6582984 GCA_024363135.1 Leptodoras oyakawai | reverse complement strand
CATTGAATGAGAAGGTGTGTCCAGACTTTTGGCCTGTACTGTATATATCAATCAGTCATTACATTAAAACCACCTGCCTAATATTGTGTAAGTCCTCCTTATACCACCAAAATAACCCTCGAGACATGGACTCCACAAGACCTCTGAACACTGTGGTATCTGGCACCAAGACATTAGCAGCAGATACTGTAGGTTCTGTAAATTGCAAGGTGGTGTCTCCTTGGGTCTGACTTGCTTGTTCAGTACATTCCACTGATGCTCAATCAGATAGAGATCTGGGATATTTGGTGGCCAAGTCAACACCTTGAACCCTTTGTCATGTTCCTCAAATCACTCCTGAATAATCTGTGCAGTTTGGCAGAGAGAGCATTATCCTTAAGTAGGTTTTACATGTTAAAAGTAACGTCCACATGAACTCCAGGACCTAAGGTTTCCCAGAACACTCTCCAGACCATCACGCTGCCTCTGCTGATTTGCCTGAAAAAGTGACACACCCAGCCGTCTACATGATGTGAAAGACACTGTGACTCATCAGACCAGGTCACTTTCTTCCATTGCTCCATGGTCCAGGTCTGATGCTTATGTGCCCATTTTAGGTGCTTTTGGTGGTGAATAGGGGTCAGCATGAGCACTATGGCTGGCTGACTACACCTGACTTTGCCTGTGTTTTCTTGTGCACTACTATAATTTTGATCTGCCTCTGATATACTGGTTGTGTCTTGCCTGACCCTTGCTTGTCCCAGACCCAGATCTTTTGCCTAAAATTTTGGAATTGTGTGTTGCATTTCACCTTCATCCTTCTAAAAGTTCAAGCCTGTCTGCCCTTACTCTAGCCTAATTTCTACCTTATATAATACTTCACCAGCACCATGGAGGCAGCAAGTGGTTTCAACTGGCAGCAGGCTATGGTAAACCAAGGTCAGTGGCTATGAGAGCAGCAGCATGTTTTTGCTGAACTCAGTTGAACTGAACTACAGTGAACTAACTTTCTGAACTACCACCCTCATCTCCATGCATGTAAATTACACACTGAAAACTGCTCTAGTGATCAATTGGCTTATGGAGCAACCCTAAACTAGGCCACTGCCATTTGGAGCTCAAACAGCAGTACCACATATGTTCAGATTAAAGAAAAATTCCAACAAGGTTGAAATTGCCTAAAGGAAAGGGCGGTGGAAAACAACAACTGGAAGTCAGACAGGGGAGCAGAAGCACCACAGAAGATGCCCTTCAATTTCACACTCTGGCTATGGTGAGTGGCTGGAATGATCCTTTCTTGAATACTGCTCATGGGCAGAGACTCAACCCAAACATCTGAACAGAGTTAGCATGTCATCTTGATGCTCGAATTCCTGATTTGTCAGTCAATTTGACTGGATAACTTGCTACGGAGGCAGATCCCAGATTAAACAAGCTGGTTTTATGTGCTGAGAAGCTTCTGAACCAGAGCCTCTGCAGATTGGACACACAAAAATACCTGTGCAGGAGAGGGAGAGAGACACAGAAGAGGGGGTCTGTGGTTTTAATGTGGAGAAGGAGTTCACCCAATCTTCGCCTGGCTGAGCATCCCCAAGGCTGCATCTGCTCCCTGCTCCGAACACTGGGCTCAACCTACCACTAGCCCACCCATGCTGAGCCAAGTCTCCTCTTCCTTGCACCTTTGACTACCAGATTGTACACTCAAAAATTTATTTTGTTCTTTCAGTGCTAATTTGACATTACAGCTGGAAACTTTACGCATACCTGTATGACTGCTCAACGCAAGTTCCTTACTGTCCCCCTACAAAACTCCATTCACATGCACTCCCTCCACAGAGGGCTGGTAGCAGACAGAATTATGACTAAGCAAACAGATCCCATCACACTGAATGCCATTGTGCTGCTTTTTGAGTCCATATCCTTCTTCTTCTCCATGTCATCCTAATACCCACCCATACTTGGCTATCTCTGGATGCAAAATCATGACCCTAAGCATGAGTTCTCCTAACACATTAGCCCTAATATTGTACCTTTGAGCTGCTACCGGGAACCATGACCTCTTGCAACAGAGTGTGCCCCTTGTACCAAGCAGATGCAATGACCATGCAGGAGCATATTAAGGAGGCACTGAATCATGGCTATATCTGCCCATCTCCTGCCCTCAGCAAGCTTCTTTTTTAATGAAAACCTTTTATCATGAACAAAATCCGTCCAGTACTGTCCACTCACAACATTAGAACGGTTGTAAGAAGTTCACATTGTTACCAAGCATCACCTGCACAGACATATAACCTGGTGAATATTAGAGAAGAGGATAAGACTGATTTTAGCACTTCCTGCTGCCATTCTGAATACCTGGTTATGCCAGGTATGGTTCTCTGGGGCACCTACTGTCTCTTTTCAGTGTTTAATTAATTAGATTTTATGAGCAACGCTGGGGAAGTTTCTAATCACATTGACAACATTTTAAACTATTCCGCCAATTCTGAACAACAGACATCATGTCAAAGCATAAAAGTGTGAATTCCATATGAAACAAGCCTTTTTCACTTATATTATAAGCCAGGACGGTGTGTCAATAAACCATGGTAAATTGCTGGCAGGACAGAATTGGCCAGCACCAGTAACAGCAAAACAGCTCTAGCAATTCCTGTTTTTGCAAATTTCTACAGGAGCTTCATACAGGGTTTTAGTGCTATCACCAGCTCCATGACTGCTCTACTCCAACATAATACCAAGAAGCTCCAATGGATGTCAGTAGCAGATGAAACTTTCTAAAAGCTAAAACAAGCATTCATGACTGTCCCATATTACAACACCCAGACCCCCAGAGACATTTCATTGTGGAAGCGGATGCTTCAGAAACTGGAGTGGGGGACATGTTATCACAACCCCCTGGCAAAAGGGCAAACTCCACCCCATAGAATTCTTTTCACAGACTTACAACACAGAGAACTGTTAGTTATCAAGTTGGTATTGAAGGAGTGCCAATGTGCACTATGCCCATTTTAGATCTAATATTCTTTTCTTTTCTGGTCTGTCATGAATGGACCCCACCACAAAGGAGAGAGAAATTAATGAAATCATCCTTTTCTGAGCTATTTCTTCAGACACAAACAGGGAAATCACACAGAAAAGAAACTACCCACAGTGTATCTACCATCCACTTTATTAGGAACGTAGGCACATTCATGTGGTTATCTAATCAGCTAATAATGTGGCCACATCGCAATGACTTAAACTGTGGCATGGCTATTGGTGCCAAAAGGGCTGCTCTGATTATTTCATAAACTGTTGATCTTCCAAGATTTTCACACATAACATTCTCTACAGCTTACACAGCATGCATAAATCATTGAACCATGTGGTGGATCTACTACAACACCACATTGGGCTCCACTCCTGTCATCCAA
Source organism: Leptodoras oyakawai (assembly GCA_024363135.1). NCBI lineage: Eukaryota > Metazoa > Chordata > Actinopteri > Siluriformes > Doradidae > Leptodoras > Leptodoras oyakawai. Next base: position 6,579,592 of record JANCOA010000009.1, on the reverse strand, counting down.
GATCAAGCATCTGAGGCTATCATTGGTAGTCTCACTCAAAATGGACAGTTAAAGATTAGAAAGAAATGAAAGAAACTACTTGTTTACTAACAACCAGATATTAAACAGGTCAGCCAAGGAACACAACAGCCATTGATGACAGAAACATTGTGAATGCTGTGAAGAAAACCCTCTACAGGGCAGGGATAAGGGTATCAGAATCCACCGTGCAAAGAAGACCTGAGATATAGAGGCCAAAACACAAGATGCAAACCACAGCAGTAAGAATCAGAAAGCCAAATTGGAATTCACAAAGAAATACACAGGTAAGCCCCAAAAGTGTCATGGGTTGGGGTTTGCATGGCTGCTTCTGGACACAGTGTCATGGCTTGAGCTTGCATGGCTGCTTCTGGACACAGTGTCATGGCTTGGGCTTGCATGGCTGCTTCTGGACACAGTGTCATGGCTTGAGCTTGCATGGCTGCTTCTGGACACAGTGTCATGGCTTGGGCTTGCATGGCTGCTTCTGGAGGTAGTGTCATGGTTGGGGTTTGCATGGCTGCTTCTGGAGGTAGTGTCATGGCTTGGGCTTGCATGGCTGCTTCTGGAATGGGCTCACTAATCTTTATTGATGATGTAACTCATGACGGTAGCGGCAGAAGGAATCCAGAAGTCTACATAAACATTCTGTATGCCAATTTACAGAGAAATTAATCAAATCAAATCGGGAGGAACTTCATCATGCAGCAAGACAATGACCTGAAATGCACACCAACACAACAAAGGACTTAATTGGGGAAAAAGTATAAGCTCTTAGACTGGCCAAGTCAATCATCAGACCTTAACCCAATTGAACATGCAGTTTACCTCCTGAAGAGAAGATTTAAAGATGAAATACCCTAAAACATACAACAACTGAAAAACGCTATGGTAAAAGCATCACAAAAAAGAATGCAACAGTTGGTGATCTCTGTGGGTTATGTAGTGATGTATTTATTGCAAGGAAGGGATATGCAACCAAATATTAAATGCTATTTAATTTATTTTACTTGTTTATAAGACTAAAATCTCAAAACAGAGGGAAAATAAGACTGAAAAGTTATACAAGTAACACCGTTCTGGATGGTTCCACAATTAGCAGTTTAACTGGTAACAGGTGAGGTAATCAGCACTGAGCATAAAAAGAGCTTCCACCAAAGACTTAGTCTTTGCAAGTATGGATGGGTTGTGGTTCACCACTTGTACCAAACTTCATGAGAGAATTGTCAGTCAGTTCAAATACAGTAAGTATATAAGTATAAATATAAGTATAACAGTTTCTCAGTGCAAGTTTGCAAAGAATTTAGGTCTTTCACCATCTTCAGTTCATAATGTCATGAAAAGGTACAGGGAGTCAGGGGAAATCTTGATGAGTAAAATCCAAGGGTGGAAACCACTGCTGAATGTGTGACCATCAAACCCTCATGTAGAATTGTTTGAGAAACCATCATGCTCCCATGATGGCCATAGCCACATGCACTTGGGAGTACTTTGGAATATCATTGTCACCTACCTCAGTCTGCTGCTCACAAAATATAACTTCAAACTGTATTATGCAAAGAGGAAGCCATATATTAATTTTGTGCAGAACTCTGGTTAGTTATCTGTGTCCAAAAACATCTGAGATGGACCTAAAGATAGTGGAAACATGTTCTATGTTCAGACGAGTCCATGTTTCAGCTTGTTTTGGGGGAAAAACAGACATCAGATTCTACATGCCAAAGATGAAAAAGACCAGGATCTGTGATGGCATGGGAGTACGCACAGCATGGGAGATCTGCATATATGTGAAGGTACCATTGGTGCAGAGGCTTAAACTGGTATTTTGGAGAGATGTATGCTGCCATGTTTTCCCAGAAACGCCATGGAGGAAACTCACACAAGTACAGGGAGAATGTGCAAACTCCACATAGAGAGTACTGTGGCCTGAGCCAGGAATCAAACCTGGGTGCTCCTTGCTGTGGGGTAACAGTGCTTAAATGTTGTACAAAAAAATATTAAGTAGTTTTACTTAAAATAAATACTTTTTACTATTTCAAATAACTAGTTTTCATTTAGAACTCGGTGCTGGACCCTGTTTTGAACTCCTAAGCTTCACCAAGAAGGCTACTAAGAATCCAAAATATATGTGCACTTCCATATTTCATGATATCTGTTATTTTATAGTTTTAATGTCTTCATTATTATTGTAAAGTAATAAAAGAAAAATGAAATACAAAAATAGGACAGGTTTGTCCCAACCTTTCATGGGTGAGTTGTGTGACTATCATACAGAAAATCTTTCAGACCATTCCATGCCCTAAAGTACTGATTTAAATCTTTTAAAAATGGACATAAACTAGAAATATAACCACAAGCTGAGGATGCAGTGTGTCTTCTATTCTGTGTGTGTCACAGCGAAGTGCACTGGAGTCACTAAGGCTGGAAATATCTTCCTGGAGACAGACATGACTCACCAGGCAGATCTATACTGGGTATTATCCTGGGCCATGACTCTGTCATTATGCCTCGTAAAACAGGTCCTTCACCTAATGAATGCTCCAGGTTTGACCATAAGCCTTGTTTTATTCTTTTTAAATTAATTTAAATCTCTGAGGTATTTTAGACGATGCCAGCCTAGTTGACAATGCTGTGGGTGAGAATTTTTAAAATGCCTCTCCACTGTTTCAGACTGAGGTCACGACTGCTGTTGAATGGTCATAGAAGACCAGAAATGTTTACCCAATGACTAACATCTTTTCTCAGTTCAACAGCAACAAGCTCTTTGCCCTTTCTGCTCCTTGTGTTCTGAGCTATTACTGCTATTCTCTTAAAAATGGAGCTGAATCTATTCTGTTACCTGCAGTATAAGAGTATTGCACATTATATTCACCCAGCAACAGACACTTTGTTTAAACTATATACATTTTTTTGCCTACCATTATTTTACTCAAGAGTCTCTGCAGAAAGCACAGCCCTTTTTGATGAACCCAGAAGCCTGCTGGCTCTTTTAGAATCCAAAGGCATATTATATTGTATGGCATTTAAACTGCAGCCTATATTCAGCTTTGGCTGCTCTTGATTCAATTGAGTCCACTGAGAATCCACTCCCATGTCTGCTTCTAATGCCCCACTTATGAACGCAGTAAGAGAGAACTCATCAAGTGGCTGTAAAAAGCACCATATGACATCCAAGGCTATCATTTGAACTGATAAATCGCATCTGTATAGAAACACACTTCTCACTTTTACACATTATGTTTGGTGTTGCATTGGATGTGTACTTATTATTCTTCAGTAGCTGTTTTACTCAAGTCAGAGTTCCTGTTGATTCTATCTCTCAAACACTGGATGCAAGGTGGGAACACACCCTATATGGGACGCACCATGAACACACTCATTAACATCTAGGGACTAGTGGTGCACCGAGCATGAAGTTTTATGGCTGATTCTGATTTTTTTATTGCAGAAATTGGCTGATGGGGGAAGGACTACATAAATGCATGAAAGACGCTACTATAGTCTCAGTACTTTTTATTACTCACACTGAATTTTACACATAACACATTACTTGTTCTTTAAGTAACAAAACCAGCGTTTACAATTTTATTTCATTAAATTAAATGGTTACAAAAGCATGCCATAACAATGATTTGTATTTTAAGGAAACAACTGTCATTTTAAATTCTTAAAAGAAATTCAGTTACATTAAAAAAATATTATAAAAAGCTATATCAAAATTAAGAGGCAACTTTCTTCTTACAAACAATATAGACTGCACTTTTGACATTCTCATGCCATACGGTACCTTGAAATATTCCCAAACAGCTGACATTTTTCCCTTGGAGTAGCAGCAGCATGCAGTGCATGTTTCTGAAATCAGCATAATAAATCCCTTTTGATTAAAGGGAAAATTAGACAATTCTGATTGTGCATTCCTACTAGGGACAAGTTAGTATAGCTAATGTACCTAATGTTTTTGCCGGTGGAAGGACACCAGTAAACCCATAAGGCAGGAACGCTACAGGAAAATAACGGTACATCTTTACAGCAGTGGTGAGCAGAAAAGCATGCATGCAGGCTTGATACTTCAAACCTTGAGGTAGATGGGCTACAGCAGCAGAAGGCCACACCAGGTTCCACTCCTATCATCTGAGAACAGGAATCTAAGGCTACAGTGGGCACAGGCTCAGCAACATTTTAAAACTGAAAATTAAAACAGTGCCTGGTCTGAGAATCTCAATTTCTTTGCAGCATGAAGACTGTAGGGTCTGAATATGCCTCCAACATTATGAATCCATTACATTGCAGTAATAGCTCAGGGTGTGCTGTGGTTAAAATTTTTTTGGAACATGTTGGGCCTCATGTTGGGCGACACGGCGGCTCGGTGGGTAGCACTGTCGCCTCACAGCAAGAAGGTCCTGGGTTCGATCCCCAGGTGGGGCAGTCTGGGTCCTTTCTGTGTGGAGTCTGCATGTCCTCCCTGTGTCCGTGTGGGTTTACTCCGGTTTCCTCCCACAGTCCAAAGACATGCACGTTAGGTTGATTGGTGTCTCTAAAATTGGCCCTAGTGTGTGAGTGTGTGCGCGAGTGTGTGTGTGCCCTACGATGGATTGGTGGCCTGTCTAGGGTTGTTCCTGCCTTGCGCCCTATGTAACCGGCTGGGCACCGGATCCCCCGTGACCCTGAAAAGGAATAAGCGGCCAAGAAGACGCCACAGCTTTAATTTGAGTATCTGAGGATTATTTTGGAGCAAGAGCATTTCTTCATTCTTGTCAGTATTTACTCTTCTTATAATAATGACTTCCAGCATGATAACGCATCATCTGACAAAGAACAACTAGTCTCAAAGGAGCATGATGATGAAGTAGAACGTAGCTGAAAGGGAGATTCACAGCATGGATGTGCAAATGACAAATATGCAACAATTATGTGGTGCCATGCTAACATGGACAGCAAGACCATGTGGAATCCATGCCATGAAGGAAAGTTAAAAAAAGAGTCCAGGTTATATCATCTACCGTTAAATCTCTGTAACCTAGAGTCCATGATATAGAGGTTTGTGGCTCTTCCCTATAAAAAGGGAATTTACAATATAGAATGTGTCAAAGCAGCTTTACAGCCATACTATGTAGCTTAAATAGGCAAGATAAGGCAAACAGTGACCAGGAAAAACTGCCTAAGAAGACCTGCTTTAATTCAGAGGCCGTGTCTGTTTTCTCCTGGCGAGAAGATCAAATCCCACCATATTAACTTGCAGTTGGCCTCTCAGTGGATAATCATGAGTCACTGCATGCATTTTTTACTCAAAGCCATGTGATACAAGTGTCATGCTTTAGAATTCAAAGGTCAAATACTTCAAGCAACTGCTTATAGGCTCATCTGCCATTTTACAACTCAACCAAGCACATGCAAGTACCGTTTTACTCAAAATTGCTCTGAGACTAGTTACATTAAAATAGTATTACAAACCACATGCATTGTGTACATATATTACATATATGTATATTGTGTAACCTGTAATGCTGTATAAGCAATTAAAGGTTGTCATGGCAATAGTGTAGGTTTTCATAAACTAGCATATACTAAGCCAATAAAAAAAAAATCACTGCATACTATTTGTTGTAACAGTCTGCACAATTCAATAAAAGCTTTTGGTGTTAGTGTAATAAACATAATACTTATAATGTGACTTGTATGCCTTGTAGGGCTAAATTGCTACATTAGGCAAATCTACTAACACACAATGTCCTCATTTCCCCCTTTCTCTCCTCATTATCCCCACTGATTTTTCCACACAGTTTATTTTTTACACTCCTTGTCACAGATTGGTCATGGAAGTCTTCCTCACAATGCTTAGTGAGCCTGCCACTTTAGCTGGATTGCCAACACAACAAAATTGGTTTGGAATCAGTTCCCCTCTGTTCACCATTCACACACCCTGTGTGTGTGTCTTCTACACTGAAACCGTTCTGGTTTTGCCTTGTGATTGAATGGGCCATGCTAAAAAGCTTTTGCCTGAATCCTTAGGAAGACAAAGATGGGCACCAATTACATACTCGCTGCCTTGACATTGACCATATTAAAGATGCAGTGTCTGGTTGAGACTTCCTCTGAACACACACACACCATTTGTCCTGTTGGCAAGCACTGATTCAATGCAAAATAGTACAGCCTAAACAACTTAAGCAGGCATGTCGAGCAATGATTGGAAGCATAGTAAATAGTAGAGAAAGCAAATGATCTTGCGTTCTAGGCATGTGGATAACCTGGAATAACACAGTGCTCAGATGAAATAGATAATTCTGGTAGCAAAGGCATCATCATAATCCAGGGGTTTCCAAAGTCTGAACATGGCTGCTGGACATATGGTAACTGTCCTGTGGCTTCTCTCTTAAATGAATGATGTGTGACAGGTGGGCCACTGACCAGCACATTGCAATTTTTTTTCTTTTACCTAATTGTCTTGATGATCCCATTGGGCAGAAGGCAGGGAACCCTGAACAGGTCACCAGTCCATTGCAGGGCAGACACACACACACACACACACACACCTAGAGGCAATTTAGTATCTTTTTCTTATTTGTCTGGCTGCATATCTTGTGAAACCAGAGCTCCTGGAGGAAATGGGAAGACACAGAGAGAACATGCACACAGAAAGAACCCTGGCATGGCTCAGAAATTAAAGCTAGCTGCTTCTTGCTATGAGGCGACAGCACTACCCACTGTGCCACTGTGTATTATTGTTGGCCCTGTACTACTGTTCTATGAACTCCAGATAACCATCAGAGTTCCTTGTCATTCAGAAACAGTGAAAAATTTGGTAATAACTTGAATTCTGGTAATAACTAAATAAGTTCCAGGGATGGCTGTACTTGCATACTGTGTCAAAATGTATGCAAATACCTTCTCTGTGTGTGACTTGCTTGCCCCCCCTACAAAATTGCATCAAAACGTCTTTATACATCACTTGTCAGCATGCATGCACATATACACAAAAGTTCAATTCAATTTTTTTATTTCTAAAGCGCTTTTAACAAAGGACATTGCCTCAAAGCAGCTACAAAGACAAGAAATCAACAGCTATCCCTAATGAGCAAGCCAGTGGCGACGGCAATGGTGGCAAGGAAAAACTCCCTCAAATGATAAGAGGAAGAAACCTTGAGAGGAACCAGACTCAAGAGGGAACCTATCCTCATTTGGGTGATACTGGACAGTGCAGTAACAAATAATCCCTTCTATTACTAAGTATATAGTTAAGAAAACAAGCAAATAAACAAACAAAACATTAACAATGTAACATTAACCGGTAAACTGATTAAACTTTTCATGGAGATATAAACTGCTTGATGGTGATCATCAGACCATCCATGCAGGTCCGTCCTCAGCAGGAGTGTCTTGTATCCTGTATCTGATGTCTCGGGCATTGCATGTGTAGCTCAACCATAAGAGGGGAGGGGAGGGGAGGGGAGGAGAGCAGTGGGAGAAAAGGAAATATGGATAATTAGGTATGTATCTTTAAAAGAAAATGTACATTTTGTGCAGAGTGCAAGCAGGGATTCTACTAGAGACAAAATTAGCTAGGACAGCATAACTGAAAGGGAGAGCCAGAAAGTAACGCAGACATGAGGGAGCCCTGGGACATGAAGCACCAGCCACTCCACCGTCCACAAACCTGAGTGATCCTGTGA
>JANCOA010000009.1:6264610-6276841 GCA_024363135.1 Leptodoras oyakawai | reverse complement strand
TTTTTGTTAAGTACATAACTCCACGTGTTCATTCATAGTTTTGATGCCTTCAGTGAGAATCTACAATATAAATAGTCGTAAAAATAAAGAAAACACATTGAATGAGAAGGTGTGTCCAAACTTTTGGCCTGTACTGTATGGTGTAGTAATTCCCATTCTCTCAACTAGATCTGGCGTATGAAGCTGCCAGGCGATCTGCATGGCCACCCCAGTCAGCGTCAACCAATAAAGGTAAACACCAGTGTTTTTTTTCCACTTAGCAGAACAAAAATGTTAAATAAGTTACATAATTCTAAGGAGCGATGGGTTTCCATGCTCTGTTGGCTTAGCTGGTGCCTGAAATACTAACAAGTTGCAGTAACTAGTTATACAATGTCAAAAATGTTGTGAACCTTCTATGCATATGTATGTGTTAGTTTCACAGTCCTCACCCGCCATTGTCACCAAAACAGAGGAGCAGAGGCCACAGCTTGGTAAGAATTATTACTTTCTAAAGTGTCACCTCAATGCATCAGAGCTGGAACATGATCTTGGCAATGCAACGTCCCATTTCTTAGTTTCTTCGATATCTATCTTTATCTATTGTGCAACTATGAAATATTGTAATACTTCATTTCATCACATCACACTAACTAACTAACTTCACATATGTCAGATCCATATCAGGTTTTGGGACCGACGAGCAGCAGGCTGGCAAACCCAGGTAATGTTTGAATTATACTGTCAGTGAAGTCTGCATCCTTACCCTAGATGCGAATTGTCTTAAAGGTGTAAATTGGGCATCTCAACACCCTATTGTCAGGAGATTGCAAGTTTGAATCCCAACAATGCCACAGCTACCCGTGGCTGGAAGTGAAGGGAGCAAAATTGGCTAGATAGAGCTTTTCTCAAAATGTGTTGCAAAATGAGTAACAGTTCAATCAGTGTGGTTCACTTCACGTATCTCAGAGGAAGCACACGTTAGCCTTCAGCCTCCAGGGCCGGTAGCTGTGACATGATAGAGGAAAGATGGCCAGTGGGTTGGAGTTGGCAGGTGACCAAATTTGGGGGAAAATGGAGGACAATCCAATAAATAAGTAAATTAATAAACAAAATGCATCCAATTTCTAGACCTCTTGGAATTATATAATTGAAGAAAACTGATTCACAGTGATTCCTTATAGCTGTTTCCTTCTGACGGCCATGTACATTTCAGGGTTCTGTTAACATTTTTCTGGTCCAGACACAGAGATGCAGACATGCGTAGTCTTCATGTGTAGCACAAAAAATTATAAAGTACTATAAAGTCTGATTGTTTTGCAGCATGGTGATGGTGTGTTAAGAATGCGGTATATACATTTAACATTCCTTAAAGAACATTTTTAATGTCTATATATTTTAAATAGTGTATTATAAAGGTTTTAAAAGACATAATTAACCTTTGGCCTGCCAAATACTTGCTTCAGTTAATGTTCTCTGCTAGTTTTTTGAACAGTTTTAAGAATGTTTAGTTCTTATCGAGTTCAATCATGCTTTCTCTGTGTTTAACTTTTTTTTATTAATTATTGATAAATGTTCCCTCGATATTCTGTCTTATTTTTTGTTTGGTGTGTGTGTGTGTGTGTGTGTGTGTGAATGTAATGGTATTTGTGTGTATTCTCCCCACAGGTTCAGGTCAGATCCAGCTGTGGCAGTTCCTGCTGGAGCTGCTCTCAGACAGCGCAAACTCGAGCTGCATCACATGGGAGGGCACAAATGGCGAGTTCAAAATGACCGACCCAGACGAGGTGGCTCGTCGCTGGGGAGAGCGTAAGAGCAAGCCCAACATGAACTATGACAAGCTGAGCCGCGCTCTGCGCTACTATTATGACAAAAACATCATGACCAAGGTGCACGGCAAGCGCTATGCCTACAAGTTTGACTTCCATGGCATTGCCCAGGCCTTACAGCCTCATCCTCCGGAGTCGGCCATGTACAAATACCCTTCTGATTTGCCCTATGTGAGCTCCTACCACCCCCATACACAGAAAATGAACTTTGTGACACCTCATCCCCAGGCGCTGCCTGTCACCTCCTCCGGGTTCTTCGGTGCACCCAACCCTTACTGGAACTCACCCGGAGCCGGCATCTACCCCAGTCCACGCCATCCAGCCACCCACATGCCCCCTCACCTGGGCACCTATTACTAGGTGTCTCAGTGTGGGCAGGAAATAGCATCTCTCCTGAGCTGAACTGGAGCGCCACCAAGAGGCTGAAAATAGCAGCTTTGTGCTGAGCCAGGGACCTGGATATGGTAGTGTAATTATATACACAGGAGGAGGAACTACACAATAACAAACACCTAAAGAAACCAAAATTTGACTGTCGGATGTTGTAGCTAATAATTATGAGAGGTTCTCAATTAGTTTTAGACCAGTGAGTCTAAATCACAAAGGAATGCAAAATAACAACGTGAACAATGGGTCCTGCACAATTTGATCACAAAGCAAGGAACATTTCAAGGTCAAGTAGCTTCTACATGCTGTCGGGAAGCCTAAACAACAATACCAACGTGTTCAAGACTGTAAGGTTGGAAGCAGGTCATTAAGAGAATGTGAAAGAGGACAATCTAGCAAGTTGCATTCATGTAAAAAGGGCTTTTAATTTGCCAAAGATAAAAAAAATGTAGGTGCATGAACAGTTATGTATTATTCTATATGTTTTAAGTATCAAACTACCTTAATTTGAACAAACATATCAAGAGTGTTAGTATGATGTAAATGAATTAAACAGGTAGGTAAGGTATGAAAGTAAGAAAAAGACTCCTAGAGAGAGAAAATGGAAAATGTTGAGTATTAGTGAAGAAATGAGATGGGAGGGTAAAGAAAGTATAAAGTATTACTGCTTTGGATATAAACTGCCATATTTATCAGTATTATACTACGTAGTAGTTCATATGGCATTATAGAGAGCAAAGAAGGGACATTTACTTGATTGTTAATTTTATAAAGGGAAGAACCTTGAAAATTATTTTGTAAAAAAAAAAAAACTGGAAATAAGAAGAATTTTTAAGTGTTTTAAATGACCTCAGACATTTTGTAGACAGAGGTGGATTTTTTAAATCAGCGCCTTATTGAATAAGTTCTTCACATGTCGGTGGAGGTTTTGCCAAAGTACCAGTTTATGTTGTTATTATTATTTTCTGAGTCGCGAACGCTGTGCGTTTGTCAGATCGAAGTATACAATTCAGTGTTATATTTCATTTTATATGATAGATATATAACTTATGCATTTAAACACTACGAGTTGATCTCAGCCAGCTAAATACAGACATTTATATGATAGTTTTAAGGGGGAAAAAAATCATGGACCAAAGTTAGCAAAAGGAAGTGAACAGCTGTGGCCTTTGAACTTTAAGCTCTATATATGATTGTTTACAAATGTAAGCCATGTGTGCTAATGTTAAATGAATAGTTTGTGAAAGCTGGTCTGGTTTGGCATTCAGGCCTGTCTCAGTGTTAGTGGCATTTACAGACTTAGGAGTAAAAAACGGAAATCTGTAAATCTCTAACAACTGAAGAAGTGGACTGATGCGCTGAGATTGCTGACAAATGGAGGAAAACATACTTTCATAAATTATATGATTTTCTACTGAGTAAATTTAATAAACTATTTTGAAACCAAACTCCTTTTTTTATGTGTAAAATATAGTGTTATAGTAAAATATTTTATTAGTAAATGTATTGCAGTAAATAAGAGTTAGGGTTAAAAAGTATTTGCTTTAGGTAGTAAATGAATTAAACCGATAATGTTTAGTGGTGATTGGTTTAATTATTACTCACGTTTAAGTGATTATTGACATTTTCCACATGCTATATGTGGAATATAATATAATATATAATCATACATACTATATAATTGTACTGAGCATGCATTACATATCATTAAATAATGTACAGCCAATTCATTTTAAATAACTAAAAAAAATAAATGCATATAAATATAATATGATAACTGACTAAGCACTACAACTGTGTGCTTGTGTGCATGTAAATAGAATAACAGCCACTAACTAAGTATGCTTAACGTGTCCATATGTTGCCCAACAAATATTGGAACATGACACTTTCTGAGGAGGAAAGAATATCATCCAAGAATATCACAATAATCCAAGAATGACAGCAACTAGAAAGAATATTTCAAACATATAATATAGTCTAAAATGTAACTAAAAGTCCTTTAGCCATATTTGAAAATCTACATTTTGTTCATGTTCTTCTAGAATGTTCTAAATTGAACAATGTAAATGTACAGATAAGGAACCTTCCTGCCTTTCTAGGTTAGTAGTAGAGCTTACATTTTATCAAGCAAGAATACACACACTGCATCACCACAGAAATGTCTTGTCCTGTAACGGTTATCTGTTAATATTCTGTGGAAGCTTTAGTCCTTTTGTAAGGTGTGCCTATTCGTTTAATTTTAACAACTCTCATCTCCCTTTACTGCTATTGTAGGTGTTGAAACCTGAAAATCTGTCTGCAGGCTGCAACCACACTCTATTCACTATATACAGTAGTGCACTATTCTAAAGCCATGTAATATAATGAATGCAGCTGTGAACTTATAATTAACTTTGATCTGTGTCATGAAAAGTGTGTGATGTTGGACATGTTGACATTTAAGACAGGGTTTGTGTGAGAGAAAATAATTAGAATGCCTCCGAATGATTAGCAAACAATGGAAAGGAACCCATATATGACTATATTTATATTCCACTGTAGGGCAACGTCCTGGAACATGACAACATGAGCTTCCCAAAAGTATCACAGTTAAGATAATTTTAACTGGGATAGAGCGGGTTCATTGTGATGCTTGATCTATCATTTAACAATGATCTTTGTGCTGTGATGCCTTTGGGAAAATCAGCCCCTAATTCTTTGTATCAATGCTCTCTCCTTCTGTTCAGTGTTCATGGGACTCGTCCTCAGTCATTGCTGAACTCGGTCTCGTCAAAATAGTTAAAGTCTGCGACGTACTTTCCCCCATGTGTGCCAAAGAGTAGCGGCTTAAACTTGTAACCCCAGCGGAACTCTTGTGGAACATAAGAAGTACGGCTTTGGCAGGTGGAAGCTGTGGACTCCATGGTGGCGTTCAGGGTAACCACCAGTTCAAAGTTTCTCACCTTCAAGCTTTCAGCAGTGAGGTTCACCAGAGGACTGCTCTCATCTAGTACATGGTAGAAGATAAGAGGCAGAACAAGGAAGGGACACTGCTCACTGGAGTCGAACTGGAAGTCCACAGACTCCTGATGGAGCTGGATCTTCTCGCCCTCTTCAGTGACATAGGGAAAAAGCAGCTTGCCTGAGAGCTGACACTGAACCAGCGGACTCTTACGCATGTTGGCCACACGCACCATCACACACATCTGGCCCTTGTGTTTGGAAACCAGAGCTAACTGGCTAAACTTGACTGTCTCAGCTCGCTTCTTGGGCCGTGCCAGTTTTGCCAGGAAGGCGCCAGTTATAAAGATCTCAGCCAGGCCTGTGAGCACCAGTTGTAACACCAGTGTTAAGATGGCAAGTGGGCACTCCTCTGAGATGTGGCGGAAGCCATAGCCGATGGTTGTCTGTGACTCTAGGGAGAACAGGTATGCACCAGTTAAGGTGGCCACATTCATCACGCATGGTGTGTGGTTCGATGCCGGTTCAATGTTAAGGTCCTGATGTGCCATTGCGATGAGGTAGAAAAGTATACCAAAGAAAAACCAGGTTGTGAGGAAGGTGGACACAAAGAGGGTGAGTTTATAACGCCACTTTATGTCCACAACTGTGGTCCAGATGTCATGCAGGTAGAGCTTCACCATGCCCTCGACGTGGTCAATACGAATGTTGTTGTGGCCATCTTTAGACACCACACGCTGGACTCCTCCATTCATCCTGCCCAGCTGATATTCAGATCAAATTCAGGTGATATCTCTGCAATGAAAAAAAAGTTCAGAAAGGTTTTATAGTATCTCTTATACATAAACATAAGTATTGACTTTGCATCAGAATATTCTAGAATTTGCCAGACTACATTAGTTTGCTCTTTGTTTAGTTCAATACAATTCAGTTCAATTTTATTTCTAAAGTGCTTTTAACAATGGACATTGTCCCAAAGCAGCTTTACAAAGACATAAAATCCAGGCTATGGTGGAACGGACAAACTTTTAATTCCAAAAACCCATTTTACAAAATAAATCCACATGATCATATCAATGAGCAAAGAAAACATACTGTATAGACAACTGAAGCCCAGGTAACACATATGCAAACTTCAATAGCACTCACTGTATTTAAACAAAGTAAAAATAGTTAAATCTTGGTAAAAAAAAAAAAATCCTTTGTTTTTTTTAATGCTTCTGCTGTTAATAAGCAATTAGGCAAAGCTATTCAATCATATTAAATCATTAAGTCATTAAGTACTCAGATTTGGCTTAAACAGTTAAATGCCCATTATTTTATTGGAGTAATATTGTATTAAAACGATACTTCAGTCATAAGATGCACTTACTTTGGTCCTTCGGTCCTTGTGTCTTCAGGGTGGGACAGAATTTGGCTGCACTGCCAGGGACTTGTAATGTGAAACCAGGAGGCTTTCACCTTCCTGGACGAATTTCACAATGCCCTTGGTTCCCTATTGTTCCTTCTTAGAACTAAAGCAAAGCAGAGTCACCTGTGAGGCAGGTTTGCTCAATTATTGTTACTCCCATGTGCAAACGTATCAGCAGGGGAGGTCGGATTAAAAATGTTTTTCACTTTACGAGCATGCATACACACTATTTCTGTTTCACTATTTTCAGGACATTCCATAAGTATAATGATTTACACAGCTAATTAATGCTAAGCCTAAACCTAACCATAACCATAACCCAATAATGAAAAAGCTCTTTTCCTTTTGGGGAAAATTTTTCAAACAGCAGATAAGCAGGGACAGAAAAGTCAAGACGCTCCTTTTTGACGCGTGTGCTGAAATGTCTGTGTTTTTTCTGACATTTGTCCTGACATTTCACCCAAATCAGGTCTCACACACACACACACACACACACACACACACACACACACAAAGGGGTTAAAGTGTAAACTAGGTTGGACTTGACACCTTAGCATTCAATACCACTCTGTGAAAATGGATAAAGCTCCTGTATCTGTTTTCTAATTAAACAGCTCTGTCAGAGATCACAGCTCTGTCCTCACCTCATAAATGGCTTCTTTTAGTGATACACTATAAGCATCGAATCTATTACCCCATCAAAGAATAAGTTTAAGCTTGGAAGATGCTTCTAAGGAACACAATCCATAGAATAGCTGAATGAAACAGATTTCTCTTACTGTTTCTGCTGCAAAAGACACATCTCTTAAACTTATTGTTTAACCAACTACTCTTTAAAAACCCTTATATATCCATTTCCTCATGTCTTGCTCAATCGTGGCTGTCCAAAGCTCTGACCTTCCACCATATGCTGAGGTCAGAAGATTATTAGACTTTGTAATGTGTCTCATGCTGCCACAGTGTTGCTCTGCAGGTTAGCACGTTAGTTTGTTATTAAACCAAACCCCGTGACCATACAGGTAATAATGTGGAACAATGCTACAGAGCCGGATCTTATTTCTATATCAGAGTGATATTGTGGCCGAACCTGTTTCTAAATTGAACGCTTTCATGTGAATTAATTGACGGTCCTTTGACACATTTAAACCATGTAAGACCTGGAGTTCTGTAACATAAGGTACACACCTGACATGTTACGCTCAGTTAGAGAGGAAAGACTAGAGATTTGCACTTGTAGATGTAGTGTATTTGCGCCTGAACAATATCCTGTAAGTAAATGTTGTAGACACATTAATTGACTCAGTCACACAAATGATCATAATGCTGAGTGAATGCAAAGAATTTGATACAGACAATAGGATTACAAGGGATTTCTAATATTCTGATGTCTATAATCTTTAGTCTTAAGAGTACAGTATGTTCATTTTAAGCATGATGTAAATGAAAAAATGTTTTATAATAATTGTGATTCATAATAATAATTGCAGTCTCATAGTTCACTACCTTGCAGTGCAGTGGATCTCTTTAGTTTCTAGTCTGTTTGGTTTTTTTTGTTACATGCCCACCTACAGTCTGTCTAACAGCTAAGTCTAATTTGGCCATGTTTTGTTTTTGTTTTTTTTAATGCATAATTTCTGTATAGAAATTAGATCAACCGATGAAGCAGGGTCATTTGGTGTCGGTGTCATGTCAATGCCAGAATCAGTGCTTCCATAACTTCCTCTTAATTTCAGACAATGCACCTCTGACTACAAACATAGACACCAACACCCACATGCCAGGCTCGTTGTAACTCTCAGAGTTACCCGATTTATAATTAGACGTTGGGCAACACGGTGGCTCGGTGGGTAGCACCATCGCCTCACAGCAAGAAGGTCCCGGGGGGCGGTCTGGGTCCTTTCTGTGTGGAGTGTTGCATGTCCTCCCCGTGTCCATGTGGGTTTACTCCAGGTTCTCCGGTTTCCTCCCACAGTCCAAAGACATGCACTTTAGGTTGATAGGTGTCTCTAAAGTGGCCCTAGTGTGTGAGTGTGTGTGCCTGTGTGTGCCCCACGATGGATTGGCGCCCTTTCTAGGGTTGTTCCTGCCTTGCGCCCTATGCTGCCAGCTGGGCACCGGCTCTCCTGTGACCCTGAAAAGGAATAAGTGGTCAAGAATTAATGAATTAATGAATAATTAGAGGTACGTGGACTAACCACATCCTATATAAGCATACTCATCACAATCACTCACTGCAAAGTATTCATTCAGCTCTGTCCATAAACAGTCATGTGAAAAACAAAATACACCCTCTTTGAATTCTAAGGTTATATGTATCAAAACATAATGATAGTCCTTATAAAGTCTAAAATTGGATAAATATAACCTCAGATGAACAACATACAACAAATTCAGTCAGTCATTATCTGTACCGCTTATTCCCGGTTACGGGGTCACGGGGGAGCCAGTGCCCAGTCGGCAACTCTGAGCGCAAGGGCAGGAATCAACCCTAGACAGGGCGCTAATCTATCGTAGGGCACAACAAATTCCACCATGTTATTATTTATTTAACAAAAAGGAAGCCAAAATGGAAAAGTTATGTGTGAAAATCTAAGGACACCCCATGAATCAATAGCCTGGGCAACCTTCAAATTCTGTTTTCGGTTCAGTTTTGTTTTTCACATGCCTGTAACTGATGTATCAAGCCTTACTTTGTTATTACTCATGCTTTTTGGATTTTGGATTGTTTCTCTGTTTTTCTTTCTACCCTACTCTCTGATATTCTTTTTTATCATCACCTGCCTAACTGCCTGTTCTTCGACCTTGTGTATTGTCTGCTGCTTTGGCTCTGTTTGCAGTCGGCCTGACTTTTTAATTAAAGCACTTCCCGCAACTGTCGCTGTCTCTGCCTCCTGACACTCAGTTGCTTGGCAGAGGCAGCACAGCTTTAAAAATGACAAACCGCTCCTTTTTGTTGATGAGTCTTTTGGAGGGATTCATGAAATGTATTTCTAAATTTAGCAATCCCTTTCGCTTAAACTTGGGGCCTGTTTTGCCCTCTTGCCTGCTTGAAATTATTCTTCTCTGACTTTGAAAGTTGACAGTTGCTACACTTGCACATAATCGTCTCCAACTCAAGTTACGAGCTTGACATTGGCAATGATAGTTCAATACTTTCCCTGTGCTTCATGTTCTTTAGGCTTAGATTACAGTCTGTGACTGAAAACAATCAATAAACAGTTCAGTTAGGTGACACTATCTCATGAGAGGACAGCAGAGAAGAGCAGAGAAGAGCAAACATTCTGGTTTAAAGATTTGGGCTAGGAACAACAACTGCACCTGCTAATAAAAAAGGATATCTATGAAAGATAGATAGATAGAGAATGATTTAAGAACAATTCCACAAAAACATTTAAACATGACGTCAACTTCAATTGTTTACAATAGTTTATGTAGGAAGAATTATAAATGTTCAATAGAAACACACTAACAATCTTGAAATCTTGAATGTTCTAGGAGTTTCTTTCAGGTATTTAACATAAAAAACAACTAATTTAAAGTTATTAGCTGGCATACTATTATGAATATGAAACTGTGAACTGATAGAATTACCATATTGTTGACAATACAATTTAACTGTAAAGAAAGTGTTCTGCATGTACCACTACTGTCAGAAAATGCACCACATGTCCCAGAACATTGTTGCAATTACAACCGCTTTGGTATTCATGTTTACATTTATTTAGGTTGTATTGGAACAAAACAAGAAAAGCTGAGAAAAATATTGTATTTGTAGAAATCAGACGTTCAGCCAGTTTAAACGAAGAAAAGTTGACTCCCTCTGTGCCACAACAGGTTCTGTGTTGCTTTGTCACTTTTAGTCTTTGTCACTTTTTTTTACAATCTTTCCTTAGATGTTTTTTTTTTTTACACTTTTTAAAATCTATTGCGTTATCAGAAAGATTTTGAACTGTGAAGAAGTGCACACTCTTCCACCAGTTCAGCTGAAGAAAATGGCATGCCTTTCGGTACTGTTAGAAGACAAAAGCATTAATCAAGTTCACCTAGCGCCTTTGAATGGCCCTAATGCAGGCTGTATCACAGCTTAAGTGTGAGCAGTAAATGGATTTTGTGGTTATTAAAAACCTTAAGCTGTGGGTGAGCGTGTTAATTAAATCTCAGTGAAGACAACTGAGCCCGCAGTGATAAACCCATCTGGCTGACTGACAGGCTTTGTGTGGTAAAAAAGCCAAAGCTGTGTTAGGATTTATAAAGGAAAAGTAAAAGTGGCTATTAGTTCACTGATAAATCAGCTGCCCTCTGATGTGCATGCGTGTGTGTGTGTGTGTGTGTGTGTGTGTGTGTGTGTGTGTGTGTGTGTGTGTGTGTGTGTTCATGCCATCGTTTCCAAAATGAAACTGTCTTGTTTAATTTAAAACCACTCTGTCCTTCTGAGTCCCTTCCCATTACAGAGACTCAATCCGTGTGGGTGTGTATATGTGCACATGTGTGTGTATGTGAGATATCAGAGCAGACACAGATATTGCCACTGAAGTCTACAGCCATACAGTGGTGTATTTATTCAATAAAGGACTATTAAGGTCCTGTGTGGCTTCAGCTGCCTGAAGGTAATTTGATTATTTGATATAGGGACATGTCACACTGCTGTAATGCCTTTAGCTTTGTCCTTAATGCAGCCTCTGAGCTTCAACTGTCTCCCTCCGCTAAGGAGGCCAAGAATTTTAGAGTTAACAAAGCATACAGACTTCATCTAAACTGCAACACTGGCTCAGTAATAAGTAACTGGTTTATAAATGGCTTCATAGTCTTTTACCAACCTTGTCTCAATCCTCAATTGCAGTATGAGTCACAGATGCTTTGAAATGTACCACTTTATAACAGGAAGTTCAGCTATAATGATTTCAGCTTCAGTGGTTAGTAGGGTTGTAATGCCATGCCATTATCTGTATCTGTATCTACTTGATGATGTAATATCCAAATATTACATCAGCGTAATATCCAAATATCCATATCCATATCTGTACAGCAGATAACTGGGCAGTTACTAAGGATGCTTTGGACAGCACCATTCATTAACATGAAAGTGGTCTTGCTTTGTCCCACAAGCATCATAGCTTGAGCTACCTGAAGCTGCTGGCCTGGACCTGCATGATTTCAGGCAGTGAACCACTGCTATTTTGTTTGTGAACCCTATGGAATTGTTTACGTTTCTGCATAAATTTGACCTAAAACTTAATCAGATTTTTTTTTTAATTATTTTAGGATTATGTCCTAAAAGTAGAAAAAGAGAAAATGATCCAATATCACATATCTGTGAGTTTCAAAAGTATGTGAACCTTGAGGATTAGCAGATAATTTGAAGATAAAATTGAAATCAGGTGTTTTCAATCAATGTGATGACAATCAGGTGTGAGTGGGCAATCTGTTTTATTTAAAGAATAGGGATCTAGAAAAGTCTGATCTTCACAACACATGTTTGTGGAAGTGTATTATGGTATGAACAAAGGAGCTTTCTGAGGAACTCAGAAGAAGAGTTGATGCTCATCAGACTGTAAAATGTTACAAAACCATTGCTAAAGCATTTGGACTCCACCAATCCACATTCAGGCGGCACGGTGGCGCAGTGGATAGCACCGTCGCCTCACAGCAAGAAGGACCCGGGTTCGATCCCCGGGTGGGGCG
>JANCOA010000009.1:6230564-6241030 GCA_024363135.1 Leptodoras oyakawai | reverse complement strand
GAGGCCCTACACCATACTAATAAATTATTGTGGTCTAAAATGACAGGTGTTTCAGTTTCATTGTCTAACCCCCGTATTTTCTATTTTCTAATTTTGTAATTCTCACATAACTATTGTTATACTGTTTCTCTGTCCCCGATAATTACTTATTCATCTGGCAATTAATTTTTAATAAATATGTAAACTGCTTCCCATTGCGGGGGCGGGTCTCTGAGGTAAAATTGAATCAGCCAATCGCATAGAAGCAGCACAACAGAACATCCTAATGAAGTGATATACCCATGTTCCCTCACATCCTACACACTCTGCAGTTCCCCCACTGTGCAGTTCCAATATTTCACTTTTATCAAATAAAGCCAAGTGAATAATGGGGCATCATTCAACATTTTTCTTAAAATAGACCAGTGATAAACAGCAACAACATTTCCAATGGCCCTACGATGCCTACCTGCATGTACAACACAAATCAAAATGTGCATTAAAACCGACATTAACGACGATTAAACTATTTAATCGCTTGACAGCTCTAATATAAATATGTAGTGTGAATGTTCAGGAGAACAATCAGGCACCCGGTTAAGAATGATGGGAAAGCCAGACAATACTAAGGTCACGATGTGTTCTAGCTACTGAGTGGACAAAGTCATTTAAAGGACATCTTATGGACATGTCTTGGGGTATGTCCCCTGAGTCCACAAGCACAAACACTTTTTTACGCACAAGCAATTGTAAGGAGGACAGGTCAATTCAAGCCCATTTAACCATCTCTGTCCCTCTTAGTTAATTAAATGCAGCTTGAAGCACATGGAAAATAGCATGATATAGCGTTCAGTACCAATTACAAATGATGATTTTTGAATCATATTTTTATCATATTTGATTATATCGATTCTATTCAATCTTCTGTTTATTAGCCTTCAAATCAATATGTGACCATTTTTGTTCAGAATCTGAGGTAGGTCTTCTGTTAATCTGCAAATGATGATGATGTAGAGAAGAAATATTTTAAGAGTTAAAGGCAAATCAGCTGCTTATCTAATCAAAATTACAGTAGAAGGTTCTAGCTTTGGAGGTGCATCGAGCATCAGTATACTACCCATCATCAACTACCCATCATCCCCTAGCACTGTTAACACCAAACCAACACAACTTGGTGTTGTGCAGACCGGTTTAATATTAATGACTTCACACAAACCCCAAACAAATGCAATAATATATCTGTGAAAGTATTTTTTTTCCGTAGTATTATGAATGAATTGTGATTCTTTCAGTAGTTTTTCGTAGTGTGACTGATTTTACTAATTGCTGTACAACTGTACAAATTTAGAGGTGTGCTATTTGATAGATTCCCCCACTCCCCCTACCTCAGGCTTCCAGTGGGAAGACCTGAGGACAGCCTGCCCCCACCCCCTCCATATCTCACACTTCTGAGTGGGAGATTTTCCACAGCAGCAGCCTGCCTAGCATACAAACTAGAGGTTAATTAACCCACATGGTGACATGATTTCACTGATCAGATGACTGATAGAAACCTTTTTCTTTTTTTTGTGTGTGTGTATAAGCTGCCCCTGGAAGGATGTGACCCTGGGTGGCTGCTCATATTGCTCATACCTAGATCTGCCCCAGTTCCCATGATTAAATCAAATGTAGCCTTTTAAATTGACGCATCGATCCTAATCGTTGTTATCCCCTAGTAAACTGAAAGGTACAGGACTTTCTATTTCATTTAGCTGCAAACAGGCAATACCTCATCAACACGCACACACTCACACACACAATACACATGCGTCAGGCTTTTTAAGGCTGAGTGACAGATGTTCATCTGTTACAATATTGGGTGATTCCCAGAGGACAACCCACAGGAGACTCAACCTTACCTCACTTCGTGTCTTTCTAATTCAAGCTTTTTCTTTTCCAGTCCCCTCTCCCCCATTCTCTCTCTCTCTCTCTCTCTCTGTCTGTCTGTCCCTCTCTCTGTGATTCACACAGAGCATTTACCTTAGAGTGTCAGGCATATTCGCTTGATCTCAGCACTCACAAACATGCTCTGGGATCTCTGACCTCATCGCCGATCTCTTGTTTTAATTCCTTGTCCATCACCAGCGTTCAGTGGAATAAGGACAAGGATGTGCAAATCAAATGAAATAAGATGATCAGGAGACAGGCATAATCTTATTTTGACTCAGATCAAATAAAGCCACCTCAGTTATTTTGGTACATGACATTTAGCCAGTTCTAATGGTAATTACTCCACTCTCTCTCTCTCTCTCTCTCTCTCTCTGTGTGTGTGTGTGTATATGTGTCTGGGCCTGCCTCTTAGCTAGCATTGTCCTTTTGTCCTTTTAGGTACAAAAGGTACAGATGATTAACTTTTTTCTCTGAGCTCTCTTTCTCTCTCTTCTCTTCTCTTCTCTGTCTCTCTCTTACACACACACACCACATATTAGTCTTTCTATTCTTGTGAGGACCTATCTGAGGACATAATTATATAATAACGAGGACACCTAAACCTAACTTTATCTGCAGTAATCAAAAGGATTCAACCTTTCAACCTTTTTAAATAAAAGCTGCAGCTTCTTAAATGCAGAATTTCTCTTGCGTTCCAGTCGTTCCAGAACGTCCCCTAAACAGATATTCCCAGCATTGTGGGGACATTTGGGCCCAAAATATCCTCACAGACGAATAGTCAAAATGTCTTGTAGATTTAGTTTTAATGCTTACTCTGATACTTTACACAGCCTTCGTCGTATCAGACAAGACACCACTTTGGTGTGACACTTTAAAATGTTCTCGTTGACTCAACTCAAGCCTACGAATCTATCCACATCCAACCAGTCCCTTCAACCTGATAGACATCAGTGCAGAGAGCAGACCAAGTTCCACACGTTTGATGAGATCCTGTTCATTGCAGCATATAGGAGCAGGGTTATCTTAATTACACAAAGGGAAAAGACCAGACTCGGAGGCTTCCTCTCACTCTTCGTATTCCTCCTCTTCTTCTCCTCCTTCTCCCTCCTCCCTTTTCCCTCACTCTCACTCTCATACTTTGGCTCGATCATACCTCCCCCATCTCTCTCTCTCACTCGCCTCAGCGGAAGAGAAGATGACGGGATGAGAGGAGATGGATTTTGCGGTGAGATGCAGGGGGGAACGGCGACATTAGCGACCTGTCCTTTATTTACGAGCCTCTCGAGTCCGCGGGAACACGCCGACCGAGGAGTGTGGGATGAAGAAAAATGAGTGAGAGCGGCGTTTGCTAAAGACAGGTATGTAAAGAGCTGCTTCCCTCTCTCTCTCTCTCTCTCTCTCTCCTTCATCTCATCACTCCGCACATTTTCCAGCCTATTCGCGTTTGGGTAGGATTATCTCCGCGGACTGTGAGGAGCAGAAGTGGGGGATGTGTATATGTGTATTACATAACGGCTGACACGTCTCACAGGCGACTGGAGCCGGGGAAAAAAAATCGCTCCGGTAATCTAAGAAGTCGCCATTGGCTACCTCGGAAAGCGCGCACTACCCCACTAAACAGCGCGTGCACCTGAAGCGGCGTGCTGTTTTGCCACGGTGCTCAGTGCGGTAGTGTGCGCTTTCGGGCAGAGCCCATGATGTGGAAGGATGCAACAGTCTAAAAATTCAAAGACTTTAGGAATCTAAAGTGCTTGTGGTGGAAATAGAGTGTGCAAAACCATTGTTGTCGTCTGTACGTTGAATTCTTAACCCGGGATCTTATGTGGCATGTTTTTGATTCTCTCATTAGCAGAATATTTATTACATTATATTTGTGGGCTTCCGGGGCTCCGTCGGTTCACCTGCAGCCCAGATGATGGCAGCTCTCCGCGCAAAACAAACCGAGGCGAAATCAGTTAGTTATCTCAGCAGTCAGGATTTGTCTTGTGACTTAGACAGTCTGTTCTGCCAGTCCTCATGTAAATAGCTTTTTTTTTAGTGGCCCACTGTGTCCCGCAATGAGCCGGATATGAGACGGATGGAGAGCTTTTCAATAAACTCGCCCTTTTAACCGTTACCTCTATATGCCTGATTATGGGGCACGTGTGAAAAATGTGGCTGCTTTAGCAACGGTTTTGGCTTTTGTGTGTGTGTGTGTGTGTGTGTGTGTGTGTCTGCGTGTGTGTGTGTGTGTGTGTGTGTGTCTCATAGTGTTCTGGATGCGAGCTCTATCCGTCTCCATGGCGACTCGGCAGTCTCTCATTGGAAAGAGTGAAGGGCGCGCGGTTCGGGTTCGGGACAAAATGAGTGCACAGGAAAGGAAGTAAACTTAATACGAGGAATAGGGATAGGCATAACCGGCAAGGAGGCACTTGACTTTAAAAACCAATTTGCAATCAGTCTCTTAATGAGGAAAGAGAAGCTTAAGCACTTACGCAGCATCAATCCGGTGTTTTGGACAAACTCACCAGAAAGAAAGTCAGAACAGAAAGAAAGCATCCAAGCAGAAAAGAGTCTAGAGGTCCCACCAATGTGAATAAAGCTTTCACCCATCAGTCGAACCCTCCTAAAGTTCTGGCCTCTTAATAAGACCCGGCCCGCCGCAGTCACCAATGTGTCACAGTTCTCACAGTTATGACAAAGAGATTGGTGCAGAAAGAGTGCTATTGAAACCTGTGTTACAAAGAGCTCCGATATCATTCTGCCTTCAATCTGAGCGGGTCGTGTCTCAATTCATCTCAGACGTGACTGTCTTAGATCATCCTCCTCCTCAGTTTCTCTATTGTGTGACTCCTGCAGTTGCAGCCTGAGGTATGCTTCCTAAAATGTACAACTGTATCATCTGTGAACATGAGAGGTAGAGCCTTGTCTAACTTTTGCATCCGTCCCACAACTTTACTCATCAAAAATCACCGGATCAATACTGTGATTCCTTGGCTTATTTGAAATAATAAAAAAATTCTTGGTCAATTATATGACAGTAACTGTAATACAGCTGATTACTGATATATTACTTGAATACTAGAAACAAGCAGTAGTTAAACCTCAACCTAAACCGTCCCTCATCATTTATAACAGTGTATGCCGTGTAAATATTTTCAGCACCATGGAGAGCGCGTGGTTTTGTTCCCACAATTACTGTGTACTTAAACATTACTGGAAAGTGAAAGTGCCTGCTTATCTGTTGGACACCGACTTCCTCTTGGACTTTTCATTACAAAAAAAGCTCAATGACCAAATGAAAAGACGCTGTGTCCGTCACCGTTTTGATACCGGCTCTTTGTTTGCCGTGTCACAAACCTCCATTTGTTACTGAAGAACCTATGTCATTTATTCAAGTTCCTCTGTGTTCCCTGGCTTTTCCCTAGGAATCAGACATTAGGCAGACTGTGCTATTACTGGACTTCCGCATCCAATTCTAAAGGGATTTGCACACGTCCCAGATTTCAGTAAATGCTTCCCACGAGCATAACCTACTCATAATTAAATGAAGAGAAATGTGAACTGCAGTGCTAAAGTCTCCCTGATGTCCTTGTGAGACAAGCTATAATGGGAGATAAAATGAAAAGTCACATACTATAGGTGCATGCACAGTTGACCAGATTGTTATTTTATTGAAGAGAAACAATGAAGCCCCCCCCCACGTGTTCAGGTTTTTCAATTACACAACAGAACCATCCCTGTTGAATTTACATAGTATTTATCTAGGTACAGAACATTAAAGAATCTGAAACAAAAGGTCTAGAGGAAAAATACCTTCAATTAGCAAGATCAGTCTGCAGTATTATGTAACAATGCAACATTTAGTCTGGGAATTTTAATTAGTACATATACTTCATTTTGCAGGCAAAACAATTTTAATGCTATTTTGCTCCAATTTGGTATTTTATCAATTCCCAATCATTAATTAGAGCTCTCATATTACATACATGACAACTACCAACATGGAAGGGTGAATTCCAACACCTTAAAGCTAATTACCTTAAATTAGTCAGTCTGACTAATAGTAGAAAGAGTAATACCATGTCCTTCCCACTCATAGTTCACTGTGGTATAGGTTCAAACTCATGATCTAGCCAATTACAGGTGTCTTTTTATTTACATAATGATGGCGGTTAATGCTCTCCTCCAAGTGCATTCAGCTGACCTATGACAGTACATGAGAAAAAAGAATAAAACTATCTTGTTTCATGTTCTATCTTGAAGGAAGCCTGTGTTAGTCTTCTGTCACTGTCATGTGGTAGGAGGAAACTTACCGCTTGCTGTAAGAATTAGCAGTGACTACTTTGAAAGGGAAGAAAATGTGTAAAAATGTAAAAGAAAATGTCAGATCAAAAAATCTAAGACCATATTCAATACAGGTAATATAATCACAACTCATGTTTGAGGTAACTGGCATCTAAACTTAACGCTGTTGCACTAATGCTGTTCGTTCTGGATCACTATAGACATTAAGGAGAGCCTACAGCCGTAAAGCGCCACTTCACACTGCACACTGTGCATCTGCCGCTTTGCGTGCTGAGCTGGGTGTTGCCATGGAGATGATGGCTGCCTGGATTGCGTTCCCGAGTGAAGGAGAGAATTTTCCGTCCAGTGAACGAGACGCAGGGGAAACATGTGGGACTATCAAACTTGCCAAGTTCGCTAAAGGTGACTTATGGGTTTGTATTCAACAGGGAGAGATTACTGAAGTCCTATTACATAATTGCTTGCATTTCAGACAGCATTTGGGTGAAATAGTAGCTTGTTAACAATCTCAGGCTGTTCCAGAAGCCTAACTAAATGCTCAGAACCTTGGCCAGTCCTAAACATTGTGTGTCAGATCAAGTCTGTGATTAATCACGATAAATCAAGTATCGTCTTTACTGGAGTTGACCATAAACAAGAGCTGGTAACAATAACATGTCTGTGATAACAGTAAAAACAGCTAGTGTTTGTTTGTGTGGTGTTGTCTGTGTAATACACTCTGTTCAAACATACAGTACATTGGCCAAACATCCTGCACCAACCCCTATTGCTCCTGAACCCTTGACCAGAATACCACAGAGAATGGTTTCATAATCAATATTTAACACAGCAATCACCCAGTGACCTACTGCGAATGAGAGAGAGAGAGAGAGAGAGATGTTCATCCGCTACACATTATTATACTACACCACTGCATATCCACTGCATGAAGGTTACATTCACATAATAAAAAGACACATTTCATTATAATCTACAACCTGTCAAAATGATGACTCCACTGTTTCTTCACATGCTCTCCACATTTTTCTGTTTTAATGACCCGTCGCATGTTAGTGCGCTATTACTCGAGCGAAGGAACTGAGCCGTGACAGATCTACCCATGTAATGAATGCATTGTCGTCATGCATCTCAACACGCGCCTGACCTCTGTGATGTGCATGTTGTTTGGTGATGAAAGCCTACTTGGCAGCGTTTTCAGCTCCATGTGGCCGTTTGCTCGACATTTCCAATCTGTTTCTGCTGAGTCAGGCAGATCTGGATGAGTGAGCAGCAGAGCCTGAGTTATGGCTTTTTTCAGATTTGTATTTTAGGCCCTGATGGATTAAAGACCAGCTAAGGTGTTTTAAATGATGAGTCATGTCTAGGTGATAGTTCTGATTAAATGTCTGAGATTTCTTGTCTGAGAGTCTTTCAGTTTGTGATTAATGCCCACTGTGCAGACAGGCCCCCCTCTGCACTCTTCCACCTGGGGAGGGGAACAGGAATTAACACTAAAATAGGTGAAAACACACTTACACAGAGTTCTGGTTAAATAGTATTGCACAAAGGAGCAGGTGTTTGCAAGGGTGCTGGTCACTGGACATTCGTTCAGTGTGGCTCTAAAGTTCCAAGAGTTTAAATGAGCTTGTTCGCCTTACATTTATGTACTTCATTGCTCCGGTGACAACAAATAGCAGTGCAAGCAGAGATGCCATTAATGTTATGATCATCACTGTTGAATTGTCTCACTACTGGAAAGGAGAAATTCTTTCAATCAAAGGTTGGTTTCATCCCCCTGACCCTCCCACCCAAACCAACCCACCTGAAGACTTGTACAGGTTTAGGTAACATTACAGATTTACATGAGAATGCAGACTTTAGCAAGTAATTATGGCTTATGTGGAATTTTTTTAATGTGGAACTTTTCCTATGTGTGATGCTGCTGGCTGCCTAATTTCCTTCGGGATCAATAAAGTATCTCTATCTATCTATCTATCTATCTATCTATCTATCTATCTATCTATCTATCTATCTATCTATCTATCTATCTATCTAATATCTACTTTTTATTGTAGACATGCATTTAAATTATATAGGGAATGTTTTTTCTTCTTCAGTTCTATATAACAACGTAACCAGCGTCTTCAATCTCATGATATCTGAAACCCTCAGACATGTTTTAAAAGTGACTCTTGTGCCTGTAAACGTGCCTGCTTAAATTATTCCATATCATACATGTCAGTGCTGCTGGACCATTGCTATGATTGTACTATGATATGTCTCTTTGCCCAAAGTTACTCCTGTAACCCTTCGGTCTAAGACAAGACTCAGCTGTTTTCTATTCAGCTGTAAATCCTTTGCTGTTCTACTATGTACTTTGTAATCACTTTGCCTTCTACTGTTTGCACGTTTTTGTAAGTCACTCGGGATAAGAGCGCCTGACAAATGGCTAAATGTAAACGTAAACATACTTATGTGTTTTCTTTTGTCGCCGGTTGTCATAGCTCAGTGTTGTTGTATGCACAGCTGTCTCAGTCAGTAGGACTACATGACGACATGAGATTGTAATATAGATGGCAGCATCCGATATGACCTGTGTGTGCGTAATGCAGAATATTACCCTGGTCATTTCCCAGCAGGACTAGTAAGGGTTTGTGAATAGAAAATAACGGATAGGACAACATGCAAAACTCCACATAACAAAAAAGCTCACCATCACAATTTGGCAATCAGCTAACAGAGTGTTGCAGCCAGTATCCCTGTGTGTGGTTATTGATTTAGAATGGGCATACAGAAACAGAATAATCGTTTGGAGATCAGACTTAAAATCTTGACTGAGGCACTTTATTATTTATAGATGCAACCCGTATTATGATTGAACTACTCTATTCATACTATCAATGTTCCTAAAGGCCTAAATTAAAGACTCTTCTAGGCAGAAGAAGACAAAGCTATCTGGTTCTATTGATCAGAAGTGTAGATTAAGCATAGGCATTAACATGTGAGACAATTAGCACACACACACATGCTGATTAAATGTGTAAATGGAAGTTTAAAGCTTTAGCTTGTGTATGACTAGGATTCCACAGTGGGGTTGGGAATTTGTGGTTTGAGTGTTGTAGTGTAGGATAAGACTGCAATATTTAATAGATGGCATTTCTTATATTCTTTAACAAGCAAACTTGTTTATGAGTATACACTATATGGCCAAACATTTGTCGACACCTAACCGTCACACCCATGACACCACCACATACCTCTTCTGAGAAGGCTTTCCACTAGGAGCATGGGTATGCCAACTGCACCCCAGGCTTTCTTATGCAACATCAGTGCCTACTCTTACTGTATGTGCTCTTGTGTCTGAGTAAGCATATCCCCACAGCTAAATTTTAAAATCTAGTGTAAAGACTTCCCAGAAAAGTGGAGGTTATTATAACAGCAAAAATGAACCACATATGGGTGTTAGTGCACCAACTCTTTTCCATATTGTATATACTTAATGTTTGTTTTGCAACTGCAATGAATGTGCATGCATGAATAGTAGCTCCAAAGTAGAATTTCTTCTTTTAATGGATGACAGATAATCATCCAGATGAGTGGTATCACTATGGAGATGGTCACAAATGTTATGTTTAATGTATGTACACTGGAGTACCAGAAAAACTGGTATACCTACTTAGTAGGTCCCCCTTGGGATCTAGGAGGGAACGTTGCACAGTCCTTATGCTGATGTTTGTTGAGGCCCCAGCATTGAATTCCAGTGTTACTCGAGGCAGTGTTGCTAGCCTATTGCGTGAAATGATTCTTGCCAGCTGACGCTGGTCACGTTCACCCAGA
Organism: Leptodoras oyakawai; assembly: GCA_024363135.1. NCBI lineage: Eukaryota > Metazoa > Chordata > Actinopteri > Siluriformes > Doradidae > Leptodoras > Leptodoras oyakawai. Next base: position 6,231,019 of record JANCOA010000009.1, on the reverse strand, counting down.
GTCTTTTTACGGCCACGCTGCTGTCATAAGTTCAAGGTTTTGCTGACATTCTTGTAGTCACGGTACCCCCTTGAAATGCTCATACATGAAAATCCAAACTTTGCTTCTACCTCTGAAATGCTATGACCCATCTCATGATCTCCAACTATTAAACCATGTTAAAAATTGCAAAAGTGTGATTACTTCCCATTCTCATGGCAGAAAGAACTCTAGAAGCTTCCAAAGATGTCTATTGCTTTGTATACGCCCTGGCAACCCGTGATGTGTATAGGTGGCATTGCTGTGTATTTTGCATAGGCTCCAGTACTATTTTTTCTGGTTCCTCAGTGTATGGGTCTCATGAAGCTCCTTGAAAATATTCTTGAAATAAATATTGTCTGAGGGCGGCACGGTGGCGCAGTGGATAGCGCTGTCGCCTCACAGCAAGAAGGACCCGGGTTCGATCCCCGGGTGGG
>JANCOA010000009.1:6207117-6217695 GCA_024363135.1 Leptodoras oyakawai | reverse complement strand
TACAATGTAGAGTTACAGAGAGCTACAACAAAGAAGAGTTACAGAGAGCTATTACAATGTAGAGTTACAGAGAGCTATTACAATGTAGAGTTACAGAGAGCTACAACAAAGAAGAGTTACAGAGAGCTATTACAATGTAGAGTTACAGAGAGCTATTACAATGTAGTTACAAAGAGCTATTAGACTGTAGAGTTACAGAGAGCTATTACAATATAGAGTTACAGAGAGCTATTAGACTGTAGAGTTACAGAGCTACAACAATGTAGAGTTACAGAGAGCTATTACAATATAGAGTTACAGAGAGCTACAACAATGCAGAGTCACAGAGAGCTATTACAATGTAGTTACAAAGAGCTATTAGACTGTAGAGTTACAGAGCTACAACAATGTAGATTTACAGAGAGCTACAACAATGTAGAGTTACATTGTAGAGTTACTGATGAAATCAGCCGAGCCCCTGCGGGTGGGGCCGGAAATGCCACGCTACTCCTTCAGTTATCTTCGGCGGCCATTAGCAGCCTCTGTCGTGACAGAATCCCCCCCAACAGACTACCTCCAGGAGCCCTTTTCTTCTTTAACCTAGGCCTGCCAGGCTTACGAGGAGCTGGTTTACTGGGGAAGCGCTGATGGAAATCTGCCTTGAGTAGAGGGTCCAGAATGTCCCTCGCCACAACCCAACTGTTCTCGTTGGCACTGTACCCCTCCCATGCCACCAGGTACTCGATCTGTCCTCTTCACTGCCTGGAGTCAAGGAGACCTCACCTCCAGTCTCCACAGGTTCTTCTCCGGCGTCGGCGAGGGGACCTTCTCAGGCTGGCTTTAATTGGCTTACATGAAAAGCTGGGTGAATCTTGCAATGTTGGGGGAGTTTCACAAAATACGTGACTTTGTTTATGGGTTTAAGAATGGGTACTGGACAGAAGTACCGTGGGACCAACTTTTTGTGGCCTATCGTTGGGGGGAGAGCTTTAGTGGCAATTCATACACGATCTCCAGGACGATAGGTAGGTGTCTCCCTCCAACATCGGTCTGCATGTTTCTTCATTTAGGCTATGGCTTTGTGCATAGCTTGGTCGGTGAGTGCCCATACTCTCTCACATTTTTTGAACCAGTTGTCGACGGCTGGTGTGCTAATTTCAGAGGCGTCCCATGGGTAGAGTGGAGGCTGGTAGCCTAGGACGCACTGAAAGGGGGAGAGATTAGTGAGAGATTAGCATTTAAAGAATGCTTTAAAGAATTCTGGGTGTATTCTGCCCATGGAAGATACCTCACCCAGTCCTGAGGACGGTGTTGGCAGAACATCCTCAGGAACTTGAGCATCTCTTGGTTGACCCTTTCAGCTTGTCCATTGGCATGGGGGTGGTATCCTGAGGTGAGGCTCACCATGACCCCCAGCTTGTTCATGAAATTCCTCCACACTCTGGACGTAAATTGGGGTCCACAGTGGCTGACGATGTCCTCCGGGATCCCAAAGTACCGGAAGACTCGCTCTAAGAGAACCTCTGCGGTGGCAAATGCTGTGGGCAGGCCAGGCAAGGCGATGAACCGAACCGAATTGGAGAACCAGTCCACAATGACTAGCACAACCATGTTCCCAACAGGGGGGAGGCAGATCAGTCACAATATCGATAGCTATGTGAGACCACGGGCGCTCAGGAACAGGCAGGGGCACTAGCTTGGCAGGGTCCTGGCCACCTTGGCTTGGGCACAAACAGAACAGGATTTAATGTACTCGTGAACATCTTGGCTTATTGATTCCCACCAGTACCCCCATCGATCGCCCGGATCTGTAGCCAATGTTGGAGCTCCATGGCGGGGATGTCCAACTGCTCCAGAGTGCCCTGATCCAGAAAGCTCCCAGCCGCTCCTGAGTCGATGAGAGCTGGAAGAAAAATGGTGTCGCTTAGGTTGCAAATCTGCACAATAATAATGAACTCTGCTATGTGGGGTGTGGGAGCACGACTCACCAAATTAGTGCCCACTGCCCGTCTCGCAGGGCAGTTTCCAACCCAGAGAGTCCTTCTCTTTGTCTACATCATCTATCCTCTCTGGTGATACGAGCCGGACCAATCACCATGGGCTCCGTCTCTTGGCCTCATCCGGAGCAGATGATCCTGGCGGATAGCGCTGTCGATTAATGTGTCATCTGGTCGTCCCGGCAGGCCAGCTCCTGCAGCACCGCTGGCACCAACCTTCAATACTGGCTCGTTCCATCCACTGCCTGCTGCCACGGTCCGGAACTGCAAGGCGTGTTCAGCCACACTGTCTTCAGCGGCCGTTTGCCATACTATACTATTACATACTATTAGAATGTAGAGTTACAGAGAACTATTAGTTATAGAGAGCTGTTATGATGTAGTGTTATTTAAAGTTTAAATACTTCAATATTATTCAAATAATGCTTTGAGACACTAGAATAAGAATTTTTCCTGAAATGCTTTACCTGTTATAGTATAGAGTTACAAAGTGATATAACACCATGCGTGTTACAAAGAGCTACAGCAGTGGATTCACATTGCAGCTGGCCCCTGTTTATTTTCTGTGGACACAGCTGAAAATCCTGTGCAGAGGATTGTGTGAGCGAGACTTGCATGCAGCAGGTGATGAGAGTCGTGAAAAAGTTACTTAAGTCTATGCAAGTAAGAAGAAAAAAAATTCCCAGGTGGCAGCCAATCAGATTTATATGCCGTGACTTCCACATGCCTCAGTCCCTCTGCCATGGTCAAGACAGAAGAGACACACCGTAGCGAAGTAACAATTATTCCACCGAAAATGTGATTATAGCAGCACAGAATTGCACAAGTTGCTTTTTATAGCCCAGCACACTCTGCAAGAAAACTTCTAACAGCCATGAAAATCTGATTTAAAACATCTGATTAATTCAATACCCGATCGTTTTTCTGAGCAGGACATTAAACACATTGGTTAAAAAAACTATATCAGGAGCACAGGAGCCATTTACTGTGGCAGAGATCTAACGTATAACTCTATAGCAGAATAAAGAACATTGTTATAGTTACATAAAAATGTAATTATCATGCAATATCGCAAAGCAATATTCCTGAGGACGACTGACAGCAGTGTTGCAGAGAGGTTATATAGGATGCAGTTAAAGATTGCCAAACACATCGAGTGTTATTAGATATTAGTGCTACACACAACACATCGAGCTCTATAGATATTAGTGCTACACACATGTTTCGTGGGGCAGTACTGCGAAGTGGAATTACGGAGATCTGTTACAGAGCAGTGTTATAAAATGCTATTAGAGGACAGTTTTGGAGCACTGTTAAGTGCAGTTAAAGGGATTATTAGGGTGTGATTACTGAGCAGAGTTTCGGAGTATTATTAGGGAAGGGGGCAGTAACATTGTTGACACTACTAGGAAGTGACTCAGCATTCAGTCCCTTCTTCAGCCGCACAATGAAAAGAAAGGACAGAAAGAAAGAGTAAGGGAGGAGTTAAAAAAAAAAAAGAGAAAGAGTACACTGGGTGGCAAGACAGTGAGAGAGCTGATTAATCACATCAGTAAATGTTTACACATCTGTCTCTGTTTCTGCCATGTACCCCTCACTCACTCAAACACACACACACACTCACACACACACACACACACACACACATACACGCATACACATATGGCACAGCTTGTCAGATAACAGGCTAGCCTGAAGTGTCTTTCCGTAAGGGCATCTGGAACATTCTGTTTATCTGAGCCAAGAAGCTGATAAACCCGTGGCAAGGGCTTTTATCATCTTAATATATTTATACCAGATAAACATTAATAATGTGTGTGAATGCTATGATTTACACCCTAATATATTACAGCAACCTTTTCTGTATGTTTAATTTCACTCATTGTGTAATCTTACTCACACATAGCTGACTGCTGAATTCTACTCTGTGTGTGTATGTGTATGTGTGCACGCGTATTCGTTTGTCTCCAAAGACGATAGAACGTGTGGATGTCTCAGGAGGTTACTTTGGTTTGGGAGCATTGTTTTACTATTTAGTAGGGATGGAACAATACCAAAATCTCACAGAGCAAATACCATGATAAAAACAAGATACACAGTATAAGTGTCACAATATTAAAACCATATGAAGCATTATGTCTTAAAACATGCCTTTTATTAAATTCAGCCTTTCTTATACATATAATTTTTTTGTATTTAAATTAAAGTGCTTCCAGCCAGCCATGATGTAAACATGTATAAACTATTGGTATGGATTAGGATTAAATGTCAAGTTGGAGTTACCCAGGGTTAGACTGTCGTACCTTGTTTGTTTGTTTATTTGTGTATTTATTTGTGGTTTTGCTGTTTCCCTATTTTCCTCTTTTTATTGCTCTCTTAATTTGAACTACGGTACTATGGCATAAATTATGCACTTCAGTAATTATAAACCATCTGTGAAATCACCTTCAGGTATATTTGTTATGTCTTTGGTAAGGTTTTTAGAGCTAAATTACTCAGACTTTCTCAGAATGATCCAATTTCCTAGCTAATCCTGCCCTAATAATCCATTTTTTGAATTCAGATGAGAGTGCAATTGGAATAAAAACAGAAGGGCACATCTACTACTGTATGACAGGGCCAGATTAGTAATACCAAGCACAATCATAGTACAATGATTATCAGGTAAAATTTTGAATCTGATTACTTTCACAACTGATTTTTTGGGGGTATTTGAGGAAAGTTCCCTTTAGGATTTTTTAAATGTAAGAAATGCAGTTGTGAGGTTTAATGGGGTGGGAATGGATTTTAAGGTTATATTGTGGAGCAGAGTGATGGTCATTCCTTCTTTTCACCTTCTATTCAGTAAGGACACTTTGGGCCATTCACATTTGAGTTAAGCATGCACAATGAGAACTTAATGCCAGACTACTCAGATGTTGCTTTAAAAATCTGGCATGGACTACCTGCACCTAATTTGCACAGTCTGGGAAATGCACAGTCGAGGAAAATGTAATCTAAGCTTAAACTATTTCTGAATATAAATAATATTTCCTGTGTAAATAATGGCTTAAGAATTTAAGACGCAGGGTGCATGTGGGCTTCTTTCACAACAGAAATTCATAGCTAGAAAAGCGTTCAATTAATATACTTTTAAGTTTAAAGTGTGAAGCATGACAAATGAGCTATTAAAAAATTATATTATTTCAAATAAATTAATGTCAAATTTCATTGGTTACAGCTCTACACAAACATATGAGCACCTAACCATGACTATTTAATATATGAGTCAGGCAGATTATTACGAATGTAATTGTGAGATGTTGGATGTTGATGATGAAACACAGGAGCCTGGAACAAAGCAGGACTTCAATGTATTTGTAATAGGTCTGATTTAGGACAAGGTTTTACCCTTTGTTTGCATATGATTGTGATTTCATTGGTGTGAGAGAACTGATTCTGGGTCGGTAGATCAGTATTGTTCATCTGCAACCTTAAACATGTGGCTATTTGCTCTTGCAATGCTTTAGATTTAACAAAGCAATTCTAGCAAAAGTGTCATTGAGCACAAGTAATTCTAAATTAACCGCTTCTTAGACGTTGGTTTTGGTTTGATTGATTGTATTTTGTGTCTCTGTAGTGTTGAAAATTGATTTCTCTGTCCATTGTGTTTGAAGAGAGAGTGATTGGACAGACATGGACAATGTGCTGGCAAACCGTATGACATGATGAGACGTCTGACCAGACACATCACGTCCACAGTTAAAAACCTGTCAGGTAAATATAATGTCAGGAGCAATTGGAGTGCAGTGATATGATGCATTCTATGTCTAACATACAGCCTGGGTAGTAGTTTGAGGATTGTATTGTAAGAAAACACAATCTTTCCATGCCATACAGTGCCTCACAATGTATATTTATGCACACGTATGGTACATGTGTGTGTGTTGGTGCTGTGGATTATGGATGTTATCAGTCTGTCCTTGGGCCATTCATATACACTGTAGGTGCATAAGATGAGCTGATCATCCATTCAGCAGAGACAGAGAGTGGAGCTAGAGACATGGCAATGATAAATAAGGAGTTGATTCAGGACAATGTGATTCAGAGCATTTCATTTTCTCCACCGTAAAGGTTTATCTGTCTTTTCTGGTTCATATCAGACATTTGTTCCCATTCAGGGTGGAGGAAAAAAATTGTAGTGGATAGTGATGCCTTAATGAAAAGCCTTGGTAGACAAGTCAAAAGATTTTTATAAGGCATGTAATAGCAGACCTGACAACCTTTTACACCTTTTTGATTGGAGTATACTAAGATGAAATGACACTATAACACTAGAACACTAGAAATATGCAAAAAACAGTCTTATTTGAAAAATAAATCACATATCATAAAAGAATTCTTAGGCCGAGAGTGGAGATTGGTGCACTCAAAACAAATAATTTGATGAGTTCTCTGGCAGCCGATTTAGTGTCATTGTGAACAAAGACAGCCAGAAAGTGTCAGGAACATTTAGATTAAAAGCTTTGAGTAGGAGAATGTCCTTATTACCTTAAAAATGAAGACCATTTTGTTTAGGTGGCCACGTTTTTTCTACACGTCTGCATGAGCCTATACCGCACCGACGGATGACGTGAGTAGAAAGTAGTCATTTTCTTTAATCGCAGGTCCATCGTTAGAAGGTCTTCATCATATAATTTGACATAAAGAACACATTGTCACACGGTCTATTTCTATATCTGTGGTGCTCCAGTCAGATCTAACCAGCCGTGGAAAATTAATGGGTGAATATATAAAAAGATGCAGGATAAGAATTCTCTCTTTGTCTCTTTCTCGCTCTCATGCACACACTTAAAAATGCACATCCTTTCTATGTTCTCATCATGTTTTCCTTCAGGTTCTCAATCACTGTCTTCTTTCTCACCATGTCTAATATTCTCCCTGAACTTGTTCTCCCTTGTTCTCTCTTACATTGTTCTTTCTTTTACATATGTCACTTTTACATACTTAACATTGCTTGTTGTGGTAATGAGCAAGAATTTTGTTGTTTAAAATGGTGTGATGCAACATTAGGTAATAAGTAAGGAATACAACACAATAGGCATGTACATTCCTTACTAAAATTGCTTATCCTACTTATGGATCACTGGAGCGTATCCCAGTACTCCTTGGGCAGGAGGCAGGGAAACACTCTCGACAGGTCTCCAGTCCATTGCAGGGCAGATACCCAGACAAACACACTGACATACTCACTCACACCTAGGTTCAAGTTAGTATCTCCAGTACACCTGACTGTGGGAGGAAACCCACTGGGGGAGGAAACCCACAGGCGGAGAATTTAACCCAGGCCTTTCTTGCTGTAAGGCAGCAGCACAACCCAGGGCACCACCGTGCTGAACAATAGTCATGCTGTTATAAGAAAGTAATCAATGATGAGGTGGTGTTACCACCCTTGGACAACAATTCCTGAAGTGTTTTCATTCTTCCTGTAGCAGGTAATATGCAGCCAATTACGTTTTATTAATTAAAGAATGAGACCTGATTTAATAGTTAGAGAATAGGAACAATTAGGAAACAGCACCTTGTTATCACTTGCAGTACAACAATTATAAACCCTTATCCAACTCTTTCCTGAAGTTTAATAAATAACAGCAATAATAAAATAATAATTTTAATCCATTTATTACTAGTCATGTGGTTGTTAATACAGAAATTATAATGTGTTAAAACATTAGTAAGCACAAATTGTAATTTTGAATTGTGGCGTATACTATTGTCAGAAAAATAAGCAACACCTTCTAACCAATCATACTGAAGAATTCAGCAGCACTGTGTTATAATAAAACAATTGATGACTTGAATACAGCATGAGGATTAAATCGCCAACTTACTCTGACTAAAAAAGCAAGCTCTTAAATATTTTCTGTTTTTTTATATTTCCAAAAAAATATTTTATGCTTTTTTATATCAATCATTTACAAATTCAAACTGCTATATTGAATGTTGCATATTAAATATGTTATACTCAGGGAATCACGAAAGAAGGAAGGAAGGAAGGAAGGAAGGGACAGAGGGAGGGATGGGATGAAGGAATATGGAAGGAAGGAAGGGACAGAGGGAGGGATGGGAGGAACGAATATGGAAGGAAGGAAGGAAGGAAGGAAGAAACAAAGATCACACTTGCTATCACTATCGGTGAGTGTAACTACACCTACGGCCATGAGGTGCTGCTGAGGCAAGAATACATGAATACTAATGAAAAAAGGGAATCTTTCCAAATTAAGATATCTCCTTGTCCTGATCAGCTGGAGGTTGGTGGTCCACATCATCTGTTTTTAGGGGTGGCATACAGAGTTTTTCATTTGCATAAATACGAAAACGCTGCAAGAACATGAGAACAAATGCCGCACAGTGTTCTGATTTTTAAAATGACTGATTTGCAAACTTTTTTTACAGCCTGCTTCCTCACATTCTCAAAGATAAAAGTATATACAGTTTCTGAACTGTGGCATTTTCTCCTGGCACATGGCCATAAAAGTGTACAGGATGATTACTGTGATACTCTGCATTTTTCGACTGTAACAGAGCAAGCCGTATGGAAATCTACTAAACTTTAGACAAGGCAATTGTAATATTGCTTTTGATGAGACATTTTTTCTCATTTAGCAGCTGTCGGCCCTCAAAAAAAAATTGCAATTGATTTCATCCGAGCAGAGAGAACGCATCTCGCTTTCCTTGTAAGCCATTCTATTAGCTAGCTTGTTCATCCACTTATTGAGTTATTAAACGCAGCACTGCCGTTGTCTTTCTCCTGCTCACCTAGACACTTGTTACTTGCTATTTCACATATTTTGAACAGTGCAGTGTCTACAGTTGAAGATGTTCACGTCGGAATTTTTATTCGTCCTCCTGATGTGCCATGTGTTGTTCTCATTACTGAAATGCCTAGAAGAAGGAAGGGGACTGGAAGGGAAAGGAGCCATGGGAGATGTCACAGTGCAGATGTCACATTAGGGTATGGTGCTGATCCAAGAGGCATGCCTCATTTTCACATTTCACATGAAACATTTTTATTCAGTACCTCATAGCTGCAGAATGAAGTTAGTTAGTTTGGGGGGTTGTCCTGTCCAATATGCAGGGATTTGATTAAGTAGGAATAGGAACAGGTGCCACCTATGGATAGTGCTGACTGTGTCCTTGAGCTAGAAGACACAGTGATTAGTGGATGATTAAGTGTGTGTGTGGGGGGGAGGGGGCTGCAATATTGAGTTGAATGACTATATAGAGATCATAAGGTCTCTCAGCAGGAAACAATGTCACTCTAATGCAATTTGATTGCCATGTGAAATGGCATGACCTTTACAGGAACATTGTTTTTAGAGGCCATCATTGTTGTGTGCGTATATGTGTGTGTGTAAAGGTCCATGTCCTTTTGACACAGTGTTGAAACACCAGGTGACTTTAAGTGTGGTGTAACCCCTACTGCGATTCGCTGCGGGTATGTGTGTGTGTGGGTTGATGTGTGTGGCTATTTCTTTGTATGTCTGTAATGGAGGTGCAGACTGAATACTGACTCAAGGAACTTACAGTTCAAGCATCATACCACACTTGATTTCAGCTGACATTAGGTTTTGATGCTCTCTGTTAACCACAGATCAGAGGTTGGCGGATTTCAGGAGCATCACTGAAACAAATGTAGAAATACTTTTGTGGCACTCACAAGAAAAATCTGCACTTGACATATTAATGCCTTATCAAAGGCAAAAAAAATCTACATTTTCTTGATCATGGTGTTTGTGTGCTTTTAAGGGACTAATTCAGGACTAATTTTCTCTGCTCTCTGGTGTGCTTTCTGTCTTCTGAAGAAATTCTACATGCTCAGAAATATGAAACTGTAAAAGAGCTATGCAGAATCAACTCCTGTCAGAGCTGAGCAAATAATATAAGGGATATTTAAAGAGTCCTGAACTATAACCACCCACAACTCCCTGTTCTAAGGGATTGTTCTAACAGACACATTTAAAGGTCACAACACCCCCAATTCATCACATTTCTGGATCAGTGCTGATCCATGTTTAACCATCTAGTCTGTCCTGGACTGAATTGTTATATTGGAAAAGAGCAATGATGAAATAATTGCAAATAAAGATTGCACAGAGAGGAGATATGAGCACAGAGCTACCCTCATAGAAAAAAGATTTTCCTTATTAATATAATAACCCTTAGTTATTTGGATAGGTCAGGATTCTAAGGGTTCTTCCTAAGGGGTGGGTCCTGGATTACTGGACTACTTTAAAAACTTTTTAATTAAATCACATTCAGCCACTGACACTGAAACGACCCACAGTATCTACTAGTCACAAGTCTAGCATTCTCAGTATAGTGTAGCAACTGCAAACTGTACAGCATGTGAAAGCTCACAGTGCTTAAAATCAACACCTTGACTGCTATAACACAAATTACACTCATCTAAAAGCAAAGTGCAAAGTCAGAGTCTGGAATGTGATGTTCAACAAGCACACTGGTGTGATAGTCAGGTTTCCACAAACTTATAAATAGGCTATATACTATATTGTATGGGGTGTATATATAGAATCTAAGAACTTTAGTTCTTGTTTAACTG
>JANCOA010000009.1:6149732-6165514 GCA_024363135.1 Leptodoras oyakawai | reverse complement strand
TGTGCAATTAATGAAGATTGGCCACCAGGCTGGTCCAGTTTAGCCATGAAACCTCCCACACTAAAATAACAGGTGTTTCAGTTTCATTGTCTAACCCCTGTAAATGTTCGTGGAACTGTTACAAGCGGAGGTTATTGTGTGTTCTAGCATAATACAGACGGTGAGTCGGACAAATAGTGGCAGTTTGGTGGGTAGCACTGTGACCTCACACTGAGACGGCCCTGGTTTCGATCCCAGGTGAAGCAGTCTGGGTTCCCCCTGCATGGAGACGTCCTCCCCATATCCGTATGGGTTCACTCCTGGTACTCCGGTTTCCTCCCACAGTCCAAAGACATGAAAGTGAGGTGAATTGGAAATGCTAAATTTTCTGTGACTGTGCTCAACATTCAACTCGTACTGATGAAACCCGTGCATTGATATAACCTTGTTCCTGGCATGAACAGCCATAGATGCTGATGCGAATTGAGTTGAGGTCATTTGAAAACAAAACATTCAGCCAGATGATCAAATCCATCAAATAAAATGGCGAATGCCTTTTTGACAAGCTGCAAACTATTGTTATTAAAAATCTAACTAAATCATTATTACAGGCTGTAAGTAGAAAACTAGAGCAGTTGTGGCATGTAATATGAGGTGTGAGACTCCAGACACTTGACAAGTAGGCCACCTAGTGGTTCATTTGGAAACCAAACACTTTGTCACGGTGAAAAGCATCCAGAAAGACTGTAAGCTATGATCCGTGGTTTTTTTTCTTCTCCAGTTTCATGTTCAGTAACAGTTCCAACCTATAGCCTATAATATGCACTGTATAGGCTACAGTAGGCCATCTTGTGTGTTGCCTCTCCGTTAGATATTTTATAGCCCTAGTGGAAATTCACCCTGGTGTTGTGGGTCACAATTCTATAATGGAGCTGTGTCTAATGATGATTAGTTGTAAATGTTTATGAAGACCACTTTTTTTTACACATATCTTATTGAATAGGGTAGCAAGCAGCATCTTCAGTCACTGACCTTGATGGCGGTCAAACACTGACTCTATGTCCGTTGTCTCTCCACTCCTGTTTTCTTCTACCCCTTTTGTTTTCATTTGCCTCGTCCTTTATAGATGGAGAGCAAAAACGAAGGATGTTGGAAAGCACTCCAGGATAGAGTGTGTATCTAGCACCTGTGCTCCATTAAGCTCCTCTCTAGGCCTACTCTCTACCTGAAGAGCTCATCCTCATTGCAAACATTCACAGCAGTGTAGAAGCAGTATCTGACTGAACAGCCAGGCTACACTGCTGTTCCTGAAACTCGACTGCCCTTCACCATTTCTCTTCACCTGGTTCAGGGCTTTTTCTTTACTTTATCAGCTCGTGCTTTGTTTCAGTTTATTTGACCTACTTCAGATGGGCAGAAGAACCAAGCCACCATAACGGTAAGATTCAGGAGCAGAAGGGATCCAAAGGTTTTTTTTTTTAAAGGTGCTCACATTTAGCAGAAGTCCAGCAGTGTAAGCAGATGGGACTGGCTACTGAGGTGAAAAATCCAGCTTGTTCAGTCCTGTGCTAGCCAGTTCATTTGCAGCATCCTTATATCATTTCCTAAACTGATCAATAATTTTGATTTTATAATTGCCTTATGGTTATTTTCTTTAACACAACTTTTCTTGGATATTAGACCACTGTTGGCTTGCTACATTCTAATGAAATTTCATACGGTATTTTAATTTTGCTAACTAGTCAGCAAGGTGTTTCTGTGTAGGTTGTGTTAACAGTAGGGTCTTGTTAGGAGGCTGAAGTGACTGAAGGTGTCCTGGAGGCTTTGCTGATCACACTTGAGCTAATTAATGAACGGCTAGATGAATAAGATGTAAAGGAACTTTGTAGAAACTTGTAGAGCCTCCAGGACAGGAGCTGAGTGTGTCCACTTTTATTATGATTCACCAGCGTTATCTCATTCATAATGTTATTAGGGCCAGATAAAAAACTACTACTGTTATAACAAAATACTAATGAGCCATGAGTTGGAGTCTCGGAACAGGCTAGGCACAGGCACGATTTGAAAATCCCTTTCAGCACTTTCACCACAGGCAAAGCAAATACACGCCATCGAGGATAAACCTGACCCCGACCCTTTTTGCTTACCAATGCCGCTACAAAGACCACCAGAAGAAAAATGAAAAAGTGCATCTAGCAGTTAGACACAATACAAAAACAAGAGACAAGCAAAAGTTAAGCAACTTTTTTATGTCATACATAAGACCGCTTGAATATAGTACAAAGGGTTTGTCCATTTTTGCCTCTCAGTAACATTTTACTTTACACAGAAAGTCCTGATCGTACAATCTGTGGATAAAAGGTACTTATCCTTCTGTCATGCTGTTCAGCTCTGCAGTGCACACCAGATGTCCTGGAACCAAAGGGAGGAGAAGTGGAGACTCTAAAGTGGGCGTGGAGGCCTGGGGGCCGGGGATCGGGCAGGGAGGGGAAAGCCGCAGTGGGGCTTTGCGCTCGTCCTGGGGCAGTCGCAGTTATGGGACTCAGAGTGAAGAGCCGATGTTTATCGAGGATGCACGGTTTCGGACTGTTGAAAAAAACCGCTGTGCACTTTGCTACATGCACCTCCAGCAATAGCCTACATTCAGTTTTCACATGGACCCATTTATTGAAGCGTGTGCCAAATTAACACAACAAAAATATTTCCTGTACTAGGCATACATAATCTCTTATGTATACGAATATATGAAAACACTGCCGTCATTCGGATTTGTAGACACACATCCAACACACTATACCCTGTCTATTATATTTAAGGTATGAAGATCTACTCTCCTGTTAGATTTAAACCCTAGAGTTTTGCATTTGTACTGGCATTGTCAACTACTTTGGGCTGGAAGCACTGATACCCATTTGACTACCACAGAGTTCCACTGCATGGTCACCAAGCTGACTTAAATGTACTCAAAATACCATTAGGAAAAAAGTAGTGAGTTCTAAACTTCCTTTATTTAAAAAAATATAAATATGTACATAAATTCTATTTCAGCTATTAAAATGGGGTCACAAAGTAAACACCTGAAGCCTGGGTTTTTCATGGACTCCTCCCATTAGCTGTCCTTTGCTGCTGGCCAAGAACAAGAACCCTATAGTACCATTTACCTTGTATTTATAGGCATCAATCACACTCACATGGAGAGAGCAAGAGAGGGAGCGTGAAAGCAGGATGGGGGATGAAGAGACCTTCAGCGAAAGTGTGAAAAAGAAAAAAAAAGTAAGAGCAATAGGGAGACGACTTTAGTAGACCAGGCTGTGCTCACACGTACCAACCCCAGCTCCCGGAGCCCGATCTGGAACGAGGCTTTCATCTGAGCTTGTAAAGGTTGGATCTGAACTCACACATTGCTTGCTGAGCAGGCAGGGGCTGCGCATTTTGCTTGGTGCACTTTCTGCACAGTTTGTTCATGAGAGCATGGTGCTGTACACTTAAGGCAGTGGAACCCAGATAAGGAGGCACCTTAGAAATAGGTGTCTAACTGGATTACGCAGTGCACCGCTTCTCCTTGTCCTCACGTTGAGTTGCTCAGTGGCCACCCTGGAGCTCTGGAACCCACAGAGCAGCCAACGGCACAGGCATAGACCCTCCCTCCACCTCACAGAATGAAGCAAAACTAAAATCTACAACACAAGAGTTGTGTTTCAGTTGTTTTACATTGTTTTCCTGTTTCAAAAAGGAAAAAAAATGGATACTGTTCGGGATCCAGCTCTCAGTAAATATGCCGCATTAACAACAGTTCCAGTTTCGATAAAGCAATAGATACAGCCATTTTACTGACATTTAAAAAAAATCTGATACACCTTGTTTCAAAGTGCACAACTGCTACATTATTGGTTACAGACATCTATGTGCTATAAAAAAACTGCTTTGGTACAATAAATTATCAAAAGGGAAAATAAACTTTCCTAAAATTCACAGCATAATTGTGAGGCAAAAATAAGCAGTCACACAAACATCTGCATGTTAAGATTTCCAGGGTGAAAAAAAAATGTGCAGAGGCTCCAAAGTAAATTACATGCTGAAAATCAAGAAAATTAAAATGAAGCAAAGAAGAGAAAGCAAGAAAAAAAAGCAGTAAGGGACACGTTAGTATCTGTTTCCATTCAACTTGCAATACTATTTCTGTGAATTCACAAGGCCAGCAAAAACAAAAGAAAACAAAAAAAAAGAAAAGAAAAAAGGAGACTCCCAAATAGTAGATTTCTAGTTAAGGAAGGCCTCGAATAACCATTCTCATACTCTATCGTGTGTAAAGACTTGTGTGTATTCCGGATTTTAAAAAATACAGGAAAGCTATTTCCCCCAGTTTAAGGGTAAATGTCCAGCTTCTCTTCATTCAGTGCGTGATAAGGCCATTTTTCAAACGTGCTGTCCACCGCTGCCCAGTACCAGGCTCCTGCCCGCTCCACTGCCCACTCTAGAGCTCGTCACCAAACAGATACACCAGCAAACACTGCTGCTCTGGAACACACACAGCCCGGGAGCGAGCCGCAAAACTGCACCCTCTATGGGAGAGACACCCCACACTCTTCCTTTTAAAGGTGACACTCGCAAGACTGCGCCCTCTGCACAGCATGCCTGCTCTCTCTACTGCTGCATCTCTGCTAAACTCACAAACAAGCCTGCTGAAAAAGGAAACAAATGAAAAAATGGCAGTTGAAAGAGTAACCGTTGGTGAAGACTTTTTTTGTTTTGTTTTTAAAACACATTGTATTTCTGGTGACTACAGGTAGAGAAAAGTCCATCTCCAAGACCACTGGACCTTCTCCCAGACCTTAAATGGAAACCTAATTTCACGGCTGCCTGAAAGGTGCATATGTTAATACTCTATTTAAAAAGAGCTGAGTGAAAAGGAATAAATGTATGATTATATCATTTTTTAATAATAAAATGAAATTCAGCTGAAAAATGTTCAAAGCCAAAAAAAACTGTAACTGACTGAAACAGAGGCCTCCAGCAAGTGAGCAGAGAGGAGTTTTGAGCGCACATGCGGCATCAGTCGTCATCTCCCTTCTCTTTTACAGCAGCTTTTTAATCTCTATGCACTTTTTCTGGGGAGAAGAAAGGAGAGAGGGAGGAGGAGGGGAGGAAAAAAAAAAAAAAAAAAAAAAAAAAAAAAAAAAAAAAAAAAACACCAGCGTTTTTTTTTCTTTTTCTTTTTTTTTAAGAAACCACACACACAGAGGGGAGGGAAAAAGCTGTCCTCTCAGTGTAGTCAGGAGCTGGCCACCGAGCTCTGCTGCACGCACACACCAGCCATGGGCGAGTCCTCACGGTCCAGGCCCTGGCGCAGGCCCATATGAGTCTCGGCTATGTAGCCCGAGTTCGTAGTGAGTGGGTATGCGGTGTGTCCGGCCGTGCCCGTTTCCTGGCGTGGGTTGGAAAAGGCATGCCCGTAGCCTAAGCCCAGAGGCAGTGGGCGACTCTGGTAGGCCTGGTGGGGATGGTGATGGTGGTGGTTGCCTGTAGACGACGAGGATGTAGATGAGGACGAGGCCGAGGAAGACAGCGAGGTCATGGACAAGTGGCCATGCGACACCTCCATGGAGTCCTGCGTGGAGGCGCCGCTGTGTGAGGGCGAGTAGATGCGAGGGCGTGGGCGTGCCGGGCCTTGCCCGTGCTGGCCGTGATGGGCATGGGGATGGTGGTGATGGTGATGAGAGCTGTGTGGGTGGAGGGCTTTGGGCTGGTGGGGAGGCAAGTGGAACGTGGTCTCTTGGACTGGATGAGTCTCTCCGGCTGCCTGCTGGAGCCCGTCCCCACCCACCCAACCTAGGGAGGGCCCGAACGCCTGCCTTGCCTGAGACACACAGCAAATGACAAATTGGAGCATCAAGAAAAACTGAAACTGGCCAAACAGCATGGAAGCCTTTAATCCAACATGATAATCAAATAATTATGCATGCTTCTGTCGGTCTCTTAATATCTGTTTACAAGATTTTAAAGGCTTTTTAAATGCCAGTTAAGTTACTTTTACTAGACTAAATCATTAATAGGCATCAATTAATTATACATCCATAACGAGTCTGCATTGATTATTGATCATGGTTACTGAGGCGGAGTAAGAAATGTGTGCTTTTTTTGTACCTGAGGGCAGAGGTTGTGGCACTCCATTCCTACTGCAGCACTGAAATGGCCTCCACTTAGCCGATGCTGATGGGTAGGATCAGAGCGGGCACGCCCACTGGTGCTCGTTCCAGACGAACCTCCTGCACATGAATCAAAAACACTTCACTTCCATGACAAATCGGGTAATGCATCTAAAAATGAGATACAGTTGGATGTGCTTTCAGCTCGAGAAACAGAGACTGGCAAGGCACTAGAGGCCGTCAGTTACACATGGATCCAGTTGCATACTTTACAGGTTAGACTATACATCCTTGCTGAAGTCTTCAAACACACTAGAGTGACAAAATGATGGTTTCTGTCAGAGTCAGTGTCAAAGAAGTAAGCTAGCACACAGACACTAACAGTAACAATACACTGTCAGTAAGTCAACTGCAGGAGTTGTCAAATCAGACAATGACAGCAAAAAGCAACAGTTTTGGATAGAGATATGAAAAAGAAGAATCAGACACAAGCAGAAAAGGCACGAGTCCATGACAGTAAACAGAAATGTATAGAGTGCCACTGTCTTGTTAGGCTACACAGGATTTTTGTCCTTATCCATATTCCTGGTCAGTGTGTGGGGTCAATGTGCAGGGTCAGCCAATTAGGAGTCAGATTAGACGGTCATACGTCAGATATTGAACACCTTAATGTTCGAGAAAAGCCTAACCATAAGAGTGTGAGATGTGGTAGTGTACCCGAGCTGGAGGAGGTGCTGGACGTGGTTCCAGAGGATTGAGACTGCTCCAGTGCTGGGCTTGTGGACACACTGCTGCTGGTGTTGGTGCCCTCGTCGGCTGTCTTCTTGAAGAAGCTGTGCTGAAGCGCATAGTATGGCTGGATGCGGCTCTTCGGGTCATAGTCTAGCATCCGCAAGATCAGGTCCTTGAATTTCAGATAGTCAGCAACGGCATGGCCTGACTCTCCTGCTCTCCGGCCGCCTGGCCCCCCGGCCTCCACACCCAGAATATTGTGCAGTTTACGTGAGCCTGCCGGCTTATACTACAAAAAGAGATGAAGTGATCACAGTGATTATTCAACAGTACCACAAAGTGTTACCCCACAGAAACAGCATTCAGAAAAATAAAACTGATTCGTATAATCAGAAGCATCTGTGGGATCAAGAACAGGTCAGAAGTCATTGCACATATGCTTATTGGACATATTCTTTTTTTTGCTTAAAAGCCTCGGATGTTACAGAACTCAAAACTGATGAGCCAGGGAAAGTAAATCATGAAGTGGATTTGTTGTTGGTATGCAATTTTTCTTTACATATGAGGAAATACTTGATGGGGGAAACGCACCCTTTTCCCATCTTTGGTCTTCTTTGCGCACCACGTGCTATCAGACATCTTCTCAAAGAACTTCCGTGCTTTTGGCGCCTGGTCCAGTATATGACTTGGAGGGACCCCCAAAACTTCCACTATTTTATTCATTTGGTCCACCTGTCAAAGAAATCATATATAAAAATAAACAACGTTTCATTCATTAGGAAAAAAAATGCAAAATTACATTCCTTGCTAATAAATGAAAAAAAAAACGTGTTCTGAAATAATTTACTCATGTGCCCAAGCAAAACTCGTTTAGTCCAATTTTGGTCATTGGAACAGTTGTAAATGATCTAAATCAAATTTCTTTATAAAACTCACACCATTTTTTTAGTCAAAGGTACTTTACATTAAAAGGTAAATTACATTCATAGTATGCATGGATTCCACAACCAAATAATTTTAACTACATTGTTCCAGTTTGAGGAATTTGATAAAACTATATATAAAAGCATCTTCAGAGAGATATTCTCACTTCGCACAAATCTTTTAACAATAATGTGTTTCTCATAATTACTGTTTTACCGTGCAACCTACAGAATATGCACACTGTACTGAGCAACAGACAGTGATTATTATTATTTGATTTTTATTTTTTTAAACTGGTCATTTTTAGAAGAGAAACTACAAACTACATGAAACCAAATGAATACAAAATACTAAAGGAAAAAGCAGTAATGTGAACATGATCCCTTTAGCAGTGTTTACAGACAACGTGCACATTCTAATAAAGTGTACCTCATTGGCTCCACTGAACAGAGGCTCTCCGGTATGCATCTCCACCAGAATGCAGCCCAGTGACCACATGTCTATAGCCAGGTCATACGGCATTCCCAGCAGCACCTCGGGGGAGCGGTAGAAGCGGCTCTGAATATACTGGTATATCTGAGTTATAGGAGAGGGAAACAATTCACCGGTTAACTTCAATCAGATCATTTTAAAACTACCACCACCCGCCCCAAAACTTCCTTTCCTTTTACTTTCCTCTGTATCCCCTTGTCCAGTCAAATGTGTGTGTCTAATTCTGATCATTGTTAAGCATGTCAGCACCACTAGACAAATGCAAACTGGTCAAAACGGAATTAAAAGAAATAACCAGTGCCTATCAGGCGCTGTCCACGCACCCGCTGTCCCAGTTGGCAGGAGCTGCCAAAGTCGACAATCTTGATGGCTGATCGCTTGGGGTTGCAGAGCAGGATGTTCTCCGGCTTGAGGTCACAGTGGATGATGCTGAGCTCAGGCGTGGCCAAGAAGAGCAGTGCCGTGCACAGCTGCTGCGCAAACTTCCGTGTCAGGTTCAGCGATACCCCGCGGAAGTTTGTGTTACGAAGCAGGTCATACAGGTTGTAGGACAGCATCTCGAACACCAGACAGAGGTGATTCCGAAACATGAAGTGACGCTTTAGGTGAACTAAGAAGAGGAGAGTGGATGTTAATATCAAGAGCAAAAATATATATTTCACAGACTTCAAACAGCTGTTTCATTTCTTGACATGGACAAGACTTGAGACTTTTTATCTGAAGTCTCAAACAACAAAAAAGAAAAACGGCTTATAAAAATATTTCTATTTGGTGACCAAGCCTTTTTCTGAACTAGCACAAATTTTCACCAAACACTAGATGGCCCCATCAGCCATCAAAATGATTAGCCAAGCTGATATTCTTTCTGCCTACAATATAACAACAGTCAGTGGTTGTATCCAGTACTGTAGATGTCAGTCACACTGTCATCTCAGACTGCATCTTCACAGCAAGATATAAAGGACACCTATAATAATGACATTTATTACCTATGTAGTACTTCATCTCTGTATCATGCTTGTTCATGAGCTCCAGGAGCCGTACTTCGATCTGTGCTTGGTTCAGAAAAGCCTTTTTATTCTTTATGATCTTAATGGCAACCCACTCCTGCTCCAAGCGGTCATAAGCCTTGACAACCTGCCAGCAGGGGGAGACAAATACCAAAGTCAGTGAAAGTTGGTTCAGACCACAAACAATTTCTGTTCAACAGCGTCCAATAGAAATCTGCATCACTCAGACCCACCTGTCCAAAGGAGCCTTTGCCTATTAATGAATCAATTTCATAGCGATCCAACCATTTCTCGCCATTTTTAACAATGTAGTCAAAGTTGTCGTCGTCGTAACCGTCGTTGTAGATTTTCCTCTCCTTCTTATTACTAGAGTCTTCCCCTTGGCCCTGTTGATGTCGCCGCTTCTTTTTTGCATAGTAAACCTGAAAATAAGGAAATCAGCAATAGATCAATATCTAGATCTTTTAACAGCTTTATTTTTATTGTTTTAATATATGCCTTTCATGGTCAGAAGAGTAGGGTTCGGGAGAGTCCTCACCTCATTGATGTGTTTGTAAGTTTTGATCAATTCGATGGAGAGCTTTCTTAAGGGGGCTGTGGCCGGATCCCGAAAGCATTGGGGGATCCGCCTTTGTAACATCACCACATCAGCAGTCACCTGATCAAACACACAGACATTTATCATACCATCATTGCTTCATTGGGGGGAAAAAAGGTTTAGGTGAAAATCTGAACGCTTATAACGATTCTTATAACGCTGGATCAGCATCTGTCAAACCCAAACTATTCAGAAAGGAGAAAACATCAGAATTACGGGACAGATAATGGAGGTTTGGCTGTAGAATGGATTAACTGTGGGTGTGTGTAGAATTACAGGATAGCCATTCTATATCACAGGGTGTGTACAGAATTAGAAACCTGGAATAAGTGCAGTGAATATGGATCATATTCAGCTGTACACAAATACATTATTGAAGGACCATGCATAGTGGTAGAAGTCTTGTGTGTGGTGCTATTGTGTACCTGGGTGGTGTTGAGCTGCGGGGCCTGTGGGCCGTAGGGCAGCACGGGGGCCGGCGCGTCAGCGCTTGCCTGGTGGCCGTCACTGAATGGCGGGTGAGAATGGGGCATCTGCGCAGCCATCTGCACATCTGCCGCATTGAACGAAAACGAGGGAGCAAGCCGGACAGACGAGGGTTTGCATGCTGAGGTCTCTCCTCCTGTAATGACAGGCAGATTGAGATAGAATCAAGATAATGGAGCCAAGAGGTCAAGTCACCAAAATGATTTTGAGCAATAACAACAGTATTATTGTATTTTAGCACAGTAAAACACATTATACGATATGCCTCACTAACTGGGATATATATGCTCAGGCTTTACCACAAGCTTTAACACAGGGCCAAAGAACTCCTGAATGTTTTTGGGTATTCCCTCCTACTCTAATAACCCTCCTGATCCTACCATCCTATAATTCATCCCTTCATGACGTGCATCACAGTAGGGAAACCAGAAAAACCATATATCTCATCGCCAACATAGTACAGGCTTATGGCGACCCAAACAAGAGACATAAAGCTCAGTTAGTGCCCTCTTGAGGTAAACTGATGGGTAGGTAGAGGGCCACTAGTGTCATCTCTCATAACTCCTCATCTGAAACAGACCAAAGACGCACTACATCACAGCATAATTGAACATGTTATGTGCCAAATGCCAGGAAGGTCTAATATGTTCTTTCACGAGATGAGTCTGCCTCTGTAACTACAGATCAGGTTGCAGGACATCCAAAAAAGCACAGACCTAAAACAGGAGCATGCGATCATGCTTTTGTCACAAGAATATGCCCAGCATTTGCTTCAGTCCCTCAAAAGCACATTGGATACACATTTCTATTTATTTTTGTATACACAGGCATGTATGTTTGATACCAGAAACCCTAATAAAACCTGAGTGTGAAATGAAGAGTCTGAGACTGAGCTCTCTGAACTGCATGACTTCTGGGAATTTCCCCATAAATGGAACTCAAGTCTTTCCAGACATTTTGCGAAATAACTTTTGTTAATTAGGAGCGTTTTATATCTGTATTTTGGATTGTCATTATTCCAAACACTTCACAATACTTTATACACAAAACCACATCCATATTTACATTTACTAACAAATGGCCAGCAAAACAATAGTGGTGCATTCTCTTTTTTTTAAAAGAGGGAAAAATAGTTTGATACATTTTAAAATGTCAACATTTACATGTTTTATTCCATGTTTAAAACCAATATTTAAATAACTAATTTTAGGATCAATATTAGATCAGCCTCATCTGATCAGAAATTGGAAAGGTTATTAGAATAATTAAGAACTCAATCTCGCTGGACTTCATGGATGCAGATAAAATAATTTATTAGAAAAAATTCCCCAACCATCGAAACTACCACCAGAGTGAAATTACAAAAAGATAAAAGACCAGACAAGAGTAAAAATCTGATAAAAGCTCACGTGTATTCCGAAAACAAAAGGGAATGTGTTGTTTGGCAAAACGTTTCTTAGCTCATGAACCATAACCAGTGTATCTTTTTAACTCAAGTAACTTTATTGCTTTCTTTATTATTCTTTATTTCCTTCAGAAACAACTGGAGAGAACTAGGCCTACTGGATTCTAGCGTATACACAAAGGCTTTACTTTAATTAGTGAAAAGAATCACAAGACTTCTGCAGATCATGTTTCAGACATTTAAACACTAGTTTAGTCCTTACTTTTTTTCCCCCCTTTTCCCCAAAATAGATTCAGCAGTTTTTTAGACTCTTTAATGAACTAATGTTACTGTGATGAGGTTTTACAAAAAAAAAAGCCTGGACCACACGTAAATCAAGAATCAACATGGGATGTTTGCTTACATAAGACTAAAAGAGTATTGCACATTGCAGTATTGCAACTGGAAAGATGCATAAGAGAGAGAGTGTGTGTGTGTGTGTGTGTGTGTGTGTGTGTATGACTCAGCTGGTTCTCCATCACTCTCCAAACCGAAGAGCTCAACAACAGTACCACAGGATCTATACTTGGAACGAACACACACACCCCCTTCCAGTAGTGTTACAGAACTACACTTCCCATCTCTCCAACACACACACACACACACACACACACACACACAGCTCGAACCATTGTCCAGCATCCCTACAGTATTACATTATTGAAGAACACTGTATCAGACAAATGAGATGGCACGGCCATAATACACACGTTAGCACTTAGTCACGTGGCATCCGGAAATGATATTTATCGAACCTCTTGATTAAAGCTTACAGCACATTTTCCTGAACTTGAACATTGTTTAGAAGAGGAAGGACGGCACAATGAGAGGCGTGCGTGTGCCCGAGCCTGTGCCTGCATTTCAGCTGAGCGCACGGGGGACTCGGCAAAGGAATCACGCAACGCAAACAATGAAACAAAACAAGAAGTTCACCGACTGCCTGTTGTCGGTCTATAGCAATCTGATTTCGCCTGCTCCATTTAACATAGCCACACACTCTGGCGTACGTTGTCGAGAGCGGCATTTTGAAACACTGAACGTGTCTGCAGTGAAAGGGAATTGTGCAGATCATTAAGTCCTCATTTATCACCGTCTCTCACCAGGCAGTCACAATGCACCAGAAGCACACTGGCAACCGGCGCCTCTCAACCCCCAGCAACAGTGCCTCATTAGCATAGCCTACCACCAGGAAGACGGCGCGCCATTGGCTGCCGCGCAGGAGTGGGAGCCAATCCGGAAAGCGTATGCAAATAACCCACTTTTGTTGCTAGGGCAAAGCGCCGGCGCACGGACCAATAGGAAAACGGGTAACAGGCATGAAATTGCATTGCACTTTGACACATTTCCCAGCACAGTTTAACACAGTATTTGCTGACAGAAAAGCTCACGGGTTAGGAACCCGGAATCAGTTTCTCCGAGAAAGGAACTCGGGATAGCTGACCCTGGAGACAGGAGCAGAAAATGTGCGGCAGCTGCCAGGAGGGAGCATGGCCTATATTTTTAAACATTTATAGTTGAGGCGTGTGTTTGCCCTAAATAGAGAACTTCCTTCTTCATGCAAAGCTGATTTACTCTCCTGGTAGAAATGACCCCTCTGAGCACAAATAAGTAACACTTGCAGCTCTCTTACTAATCAAAAGAGCCATTTCTGGTCTGACAGGCAGCACGGGCTCCAGGAGATTTTTAAATAACGCTCAGGAAGTCCAGCACGGCTAAGGCTGCATCTCTGAATGCCTCCACAGCAAACACACCACACCGAGTGGCACAGATTCGTCTGAACACAAGAAACCTGGCATCGTGTTCCTCAACTCTCCCACACTTATGATAAAAAAAAAAAAGGCTGGCAAATAAATGCATCGCTTTGGGCGTACAAAAGAAAACTCTTTCCTAGATTCAATATCGACCCCCGAGGATCCCAGTGTGATCACACAGATCACACTCACACATGGATCCGATCCCCTTCTCCAGACACAAACTTGTCATAAAGTCCTTTCACTATCTTTCCGATGCGTATTTCTCAGTGTCTAATAACAAAGGCGAGGCAAATACGAGCAGATGCTCCTAACAAACCCATCGCGATATTAGCAACCAAGATGCAGACGGAAAGGGAAAACGGCTAACCTGTATGCATCGTCCTCTGGCAAATCTCATATCATCCTGGCAGAGGAGTCCATCTGCAAACCACAGTCCACTACAACAGAGAAACACAGAACATCAACAAAACCACAAGATTTGTCCCTAGAAAGGCTTTTTCACAGCAGCACACAAAGGCCTAAAACTTATAGCTTACTATTAAAGATGAAAGTTTCAAGACTTACTTCAGTCAAATTTTAAAAAGACAAATAAATTAAATAAAAAACCAGGTTACCTGAACCAACTTTGTAGTTGTATATATGGGAGAAAAGCCCCGGCGCCTCAGCAGGGTCTTTCAGCGGTCGATGTTCGGATTTCTCTTCAACTTGCACGATCATTGGTGTGGATCTGCAAGGAATATGAAGGGGTCACTTCTTAAACACGTCCAAAAACTGAGTAGTCTTAAGGAATGTTTTAGGAAGAGCGCCAACAAGATGGGCGTTTGTGCACCTGGACAAACGTTAAAAGGATGCCAGGCTGCATCTAACTTTCTCCACAGCAAACCTGAGTTAGTTAGGGAAGAGTTGTGTTATGCAACACATGTGAGCGTTATGCAATAGACATTAACCCTATATCCCAGTGGGAACAGAACACTGGACATTTACTCTTTTAAAGGCTTTCTGTGCAAAGCCAAGGCTCGAGTCTCAGAAGGGTTGAGGATGAGATCGTGTGGACGCGGTGAGGGATCAGTAAAGCCATGACTCACACTGATCACTTACAGACCTCCACTTTGATCGTATGCATTGATCCGGATGTAAACAAAAACACAGGGGATCTAACAAGGGGTCTAGTCCTGACGTGCAACAAGGACAAGTCCTACAGCTTCTAAGCTACATTTATTAAGCACCATTATCATCTCCATCATCATCATCATCATCATCATCATGTCATCTTAACTGAGGCTAAGCCCAATTTAAACGGACTACCTGCTGCACGCAGATGGTCAGTTAGCCAAGCAAGAAACATCACATTCTTCACATTAACACTTAATACACACGCACAAGGAAGTCAAGATTTAAGTTACTATGTACACACACACACATACATACATACATACATACATACATACATATAAGAGAGGAGCTCTGAACACACACCGAGACTCGGACAGCAACAGACCGGGCAAGGTTGTAACCGCTAGCCTGCCAGCACCAAACTCAGAACTCCCTTTAACTTGGCCGTGTTACAATCCGATTCCCTGCATTATCCTGCCTCTCTGCCCGGGCGGCTCCGGGACACGGCGGGCTGCTGAAGCGAGCGCTGACCTGCTCCGTGTTTGTGGCTGTAAGCGTCTGAGCGCGTGAGTCAGTCTACCGTGAGTTGCACCGTGTCCAGGAAAGCTGTCACACAGGTAGCATGACTAGCTCCGGCTACAACCCGCTTCTGCTGCTGCGCTAGCTAACCAACTTAGCCTGGATGCTAAGAGCGCCGCGCTTCAAAAGGCTAACGCAAACAAGCCCGACAAACTTCACGCCTCGGGCGAGCGACCCAGAACCGCTGTTATTTTATTATTTTATTATCCCTCCGTGTCCGCCAAGCACCACACTCAGCTCCGTTACACCAAGCCGGGACTGTGACTTGCTAAACTGGCTATTTTTTTTGAACTTGCTAACGTTAGCTAGCTAATGAATGATCCCAACCCGTCGGCCTGGGGGGGAATATCTCGCATTTAATCCCACATCTGTTTTAATATAAACGCGCGCGACACCGGAGCTACTTGGGTTGCGCTAAATTGTAATTTCGAAATAAACTCGCGCAACACCGACACACAGACAGAGACCCATTATATTATATTATCTATATATATATATATATATATATATATATATACACTCACA
>JANCOA010000009.1:6071828-6083515 GCA_024363135.1 Leptodoras oyakawai | reverse complement strand
CCTTCAGTGAGAATCTACAATGTAAATAGTCATGAAAATAAAGAAAACGCATTGAATGAGAAGGTGTGTCCAAACTTGTACTGTAGAAATATCTTCATTGTTAATGTTGAAGGCGTCTTTGCTTTACAGTTAATCTTTGCATGTGCCTAAGACTTCTGCATCATACTGTACAGTAATCAACTGGGAAGTTTTAGAATCTGCCACAGCTCTTCTGGAGACTTTGACTGTCACATTTACTTTTTATATATTTATATTTATATATATATATTTTATATATTTATATTTTTACACATTTACATTTACTTTTTTTTTTGCATGCAAAACCCAGCAGCCTTCATTACGTTTTTTGTCTGAAAAGTGCTCTGTTATGCAACGTGTTGCTTTCCTTGCTGACATACAACCATTTTTGTGTAACATTTCATTTTTTGCTGGAAAAATAACATTTGGAATTGTAATATCTTTTCATACTGACTTAAAAACATGAATAAAAAAATGCGGGTGGTGTTTTTTCAGTGGCACAAAAGTGCGGTTGTGGAGTGAGGACGGTCCTGAGGCTGAGGTGGTGGGCCTGGATGATCATGGCTTCCTGCAGGTGAGCTCTCGTGACCAGGGTCTGGTGTCTGTTCAGCCTGACGGAAACTCCTTCGACATGCTGAGAAACCTGGTGGTCACTAAGCACAACTAGACTCTGCGTACACACGGTGGTTTAACATTGCACTATACCACGCAAGCACTTATCGCTGCACGAAAGAGTGAAATCTGATATTGCTGCGGTGATTTCTGATTGAATATGCAGAGCAGTAACCTATAACTGTTCATGTTGTTTTGTTGTGTCGTGTCCTAAAAACATGCTTTTAACTGAGTTTGATGTATAAGGAAAGATCTGACCAGACCTCATATTAGGATTGCGGTGTTGCGTTTAATATAAGGCAACAATTATAGGTATCTCTAGGCAACTCTTTAATTTCATACATAATTTACGTTGCGTTTAAGGAAACACTGGAACTGATGCACTTAGGTAGGACCATGTCTGGCTGAGGTTTACTGGGTCTTCTCTTTGTGTCTTCTGTTTATTATAAAAAAGTGCTGCTTTCTAACTATACATTTTGCAAGTCTTTTATTCCCAGCACGTTATAACACATGGTGAGCAGATTGTGGACGTTCCCTTTGAAAATTCCATAACTAATTGAGAGACAGCAAAATACAATCTGAATCTATTAGTAAAGCTAGCAGTGCAAACTCGAATGAACCTACATGACATATCTGTCCCTTTTCAAATCGTTTTACTCTGTACATGTGCTTGCAGTAATGCAGTAATGTAAATCTTTTTTGAGTTTTATGGATATTTAAAAACAAGCATAAAATTGTTTACAGTGGTTTCTTTTTAAGCCTTTGTGTAAAACTGCAAACTCACTTCTGAGGATATTTAATTTCTTGTCTTGTGATGATGATGGTGTAAAAGAAAATACTTAAGAAACTATGTAATATTTTGTAATATTTTGTGATCAGCAAGTCATCCAGAATGGAGAATACATTCCGGTGTTTTATAGTATCCCAAATAAAACGGATGTATTAACTGAATAGCTCTTAAGTGTTAAATATTCAATAGTATCATTTTTTCAGTTCTGCATTAAAAGACAAATATTTGAAAAGTGAGCTAGTGCGGTGAATAAGCACTCCTCTATCTGGCAGTCGCTGTAGCTTTCTCTCTTTACGTCTCAAATGGACTCGGCTTGGCCCAGCAAGCCAAAAAAGTGTGTATTCAGCTCAGGAGGCCTAGAATCGTGTGTTCGTGAGCAGCTACAGTGTGGCCACTGTGTCCCACTGCTCCCTCTTCCTCCTCCTCCTCTTCTTTCAGCGCGAGTGGAAGTGATGAGGTGTGCTAGAGGTTGGTGGGCATGCAGGTGGACTGAGCGTGTGTGTTTTTTGTGTACGCGTGAGGGGTTAGGTTTCCTGCACTCGACTGGGTTCATCCTGGTCTGTTAAAGATCACCTCATCTGTCTTTCACACCTCCTGTGCCTGAACCCTCCCTCGGTGTGATGAGGTGAAAACGTTCCTGTGAGTCCTACTAAACTGTCCGAGATCCTTCACCTCATTACAGGCCCATTCACTTACTCCCACATTCTCAAATACACACACACACACACACACACAGAGGGCATGCTGTCCACGGAGAGGGCTCTAGTAACAACGCACTGTATTCCGCCAATGTCTTCAGCATTAAGGTAAAGGAATTTTATATATCTGTGCAGTAAGTTAAAAAAGATGCTTGGCGGTAAAGGCTGCCGTTACAGAATGTGGAACGGTTGTAAATTCTCCGTGATCCTCTGAGAGAGCTTTGTGTGTGCCTGTGCGTAAGATAAAGAAGCGAATCTTTGAGCGTAAATAGGCTAGGTATCATATTACGCTCCGCCTAATCCCCACTTTATCCTTTCTGGTTTTTTTGAAAGGTCATTAAGCAAATAGCTCCAGTCAGATCCATAAATGCCACTTTCTCACTATCCTATTAAACAATTTCGGTGGGGAGGTCCTTGCAGGTCAAGCAGGATCTATCCTTTTTAATATTGGCTGCATGATTTCACATCTCAATTTAATTCCCCCAGAGACAGCTGCCAGGGCCTCTGGCTCACCTTCAAACGCATATTTTCTAAAAGAAAATGCAGAAACTTCCATAAACAAATAATGCAGCCTTCCTATACGTAGCACTGGGTGTGCTCAGACATTGGCTATATAACGTGTATGGAGATTTCATAAAAGCAGAAGTAGGAAAATGGACTGATGAAAGAGCTCCTGGTGAAGCTGATGGGGGGGCTTTAATATTATAGGTCTCTGTGCTTCAATAACAGAGGATCAAACTGATCATGTGCAGGTAGCAGAGGTGGGTGCTGGTGATCTTGCACAGCTTCAGTGCCCTAAATGCTATAGAATACAGTAACTGCTTGCCCGTTATACTGTGCGTTTTTATTAAATCAGGGTTTCTTATATTTTTAGAATGGTGGATTATGATTTCTCATGTGGTAACAAAAAGGGAAAAAAAATATCACAGACCCCTTAGTTTCACAGGCTCCTGGAGGTCCCATGACCGCACTCTGAGAACCGCCGTTTAATAAATAACCCGGAACTACGGTAAGTTGGACAGAGTGATACAACTGACAAAAATGAACAAACACCATCTGTTTCATTTCTTTCTTTCTTTTTTTTTTTTAATTCAAATTCAAAGTTCATACCTTTTCATGATTTCCATATCTTTAGGATGCAGTTCACATTTTATTTGTGTTGGTCTCAGAAATAAACGTAGCATTATTTCTTGGTGATCAAGCAGAACTGCATTTTTATTTTCTGCACCTCGTGGGCCACAGTCTGAGGCTGTTTAACTTTAAACATGTGGGTTATACGGTTGTCAGACAACAGAACATGAAGCAGGATCTGGGAAATTGCTAATATCTTCTGTTCATGAGCCAATGAACATATTTTGAACATAAAAAGTTATGTTCTGTTGGTTTGTTCCTGATTAAAATAAATCACACATGGCAAAAACATTTTAATACTTAATCAGTACATGTTTTCACTGTTCACACATCATACCCATCATGCTATGTGTAAACCTTTTAAAAAAAAAAAAAATAAAATAAAAAAAATAATCATCATTCTCGACCGGGTGTTGGTGGGCGTTAACGGTTAACATCATGACGTTGGTTTAAATATAAGTATTTTGAACGTTTTAGTTCAAATCAAACCTAGGGTTAGATTAGTTTTCAGTTTACATTGAGCGATAGGCTCTTGCATATTCAGTTGCGTGTTTGTTCAGCAACTAGGAGGCCTTTCACAAAAATCCCAGATGAAAATCCCAGACAATACACCAGTATGCTGAGAATTATCACAAATATCGCCAGCTCACTATCACACTCACTATTGGCTATGTGGCTTGCAAAAATAGAATATATTCAGTACCTGAATGTGTATGTAACTGAATCTGTTCACTTGCAACCTTGGCACAAGAGTCTTGGTGTCCCTGGTACCTGAAACCTGACTGCTGACCCTGAGCATGTCACCTCTCGTTGCTGATGATGACCGAGGTGCCGATGTAGTGCGGAATTTGGCCATGGTTCTCGGGGGAAGGGTGGGAGACAGGGCTCTGACCCCTGTACAAATAGGGATTGAGTTCCTCTCCCCGGTAGCTGTAGCTGTCCGTCAGGTGCCCGAGTGAATACTGCACAGCTGGGAAGGAGCTGTGCTTCGCCAGAACGTGG
Organism: Leptodoras oyakawai; assembly: GCA_024363135.1. Taxonomy (NCBI): domain Eukaryota; kingdom Metazoa; phylum Chordata; class Actinopteri; order Siluriformes; family Doradidae; genus Leptodoras; species Leptodoras oyakawai. The sequence continues at coordinate 6,079,264 of JANCOA010000009.1, read as the reverse complement.
TGAAAGTTCAGGGAGACGTATGGAGCTTGTCCTTTGAGTACTGTCCTTTCCTCACTCCTGTTGGCCTCGCAGTGCCCACGAGCCGATTGCTGCTGCACCTGTGGGGTGTATGGTATCTCGGTCATGTGCAACCTACGTTTCTGTTCCAGCATCATCTGCATCGGAAGGTTCTGGCTACGGTTCTGGAGTCCCTGGCACACACGTGGCTGATCATAGGTGCCTTTACTCAACAGACGGCATGGCACTGCCATCTCGTCCCTCTCTGCTGGCTCTTTACTGAGCTTCCTGGCCTCAGCGCTTCCCTGTGTAGCATTGTGAAGATGGCTCTGTGGCCCGCCATGGCTGATGGACAGATGCTCGTATGGCTCCTCTTTGAAGCGGCTGCTCGGTCTGGAGGAAGACGAGCAGCTGCTGAAGTTTTCATGGAGAGATTCTCCGGGAAACCTCCTGGTCACCGTGCCACAACCTGCAAGATAAAAACACCCAAAGCAGCTAGTAAGACATATATACGATCTCTGAAGCCACAGCACGGATATATAACAACGGCTTTGATGTCGTCGTAAAGAAAATCAGATCAGCTGCGGTGGTCCAACCTATGGTGGTCTGTTTACTTGTTCGGACGGAGTTGTGGGGGCTGGAATCACATGACCTGTTTAAATATGGTGGCCAAATGATAAGATGCTGACAGGATCGATGGTGTCTGTGCTATTGCAGGATGATTAAGTCTTTTATATCAAGCATACATTTCCAAAACTGCTCTGTGCTGTTCACGTGAACAGGTTAATACCCGTGCCAGATTTACCTCTCAATAACTCTTTTACAATTTGAGGTATAAAACTTCTAGTCAGCGTGACATTCATTCCATTTGAAGTGAAGCGGGCTGATTTTGTCATTGTCCTTCTCTTGTTCTTACCTGCATAACTGTTGCCATACGATGAGGTGCTGGGGCTGCTGTTGTGTAGAGGTTTGGTGTTGAGTGTGTGAGGATTTACAGGGTGTTTGGGGGAGCCTGTGTTGCCCCAGTGTTCGTCTCTGTGGACCACCGGGGCTGGCAGGAGCTGACGCTCATCCTGCTCGGGGGAGCTCGTCACGGGACGCAGTTTCCTGCAGTCCTCGCGGAGGCGTGTGTGAGTTTGTGCACACGAGTACGGCAGCGGCAGACTGTAGGGCAGCATCTCGCCCGGCTCGGGGTTGGACAGCAAGACCGGACTCTTTTCCTGGCTGGCCGAGAGGCTGCACGGAGGACTCGACTTCCAGCTGCCTCCCGGAGGGGATTCCAACTTATCAGAGGGCATGGAGAGCTGGAACGGAGATCAACATCACCATTAGCCACTAGAGTGTGTTTTGGGTTTACACAGTACATAAGAACAGAAGTATTGCATTACAGCTGTCATGAGAATGAGCACAAATGAATCGGTAAAAAGAATAACATGCATTGAGTGATATTTTGATAGTTTAGTGTTTACATAATTGTGTTGTATTTGTTTGTTTTTTTTTCCTTTCAAACACACGACTACAGTTTCTTCTGGTTTTAAAATGAACTGTACCCTTACATTTAATACTCACTCTGTGAGTTCAGGTGCTCTCAGGAAAGGATTCTGTAATGCTTCCCAACACTTTCTTGCTATGAAAGTGCCATTTTGAAACTTGATGCTCGCACGAATGAACTAAACCGGGCTCGTGAGAACGGTGTGCTCATGGGTCTATTTGCTAACATTTTTTTATGATGACCCTAATAGGGGCTTAATTTTAATTTTTTTCCACTTATGCATTTTTGTTCAGGCCAACTTTGGGCTTTCCATGGTAATGGATGACAATTGGATTTTCTTTAATATGTGCAAGTGTGTATACCTCAGGGAAACAGAATGCAAAATAATATATAGCATAATAAAATAAAATAATAAAATAGCATAATGGAAAAAAAATTTTCAATGAATGTTTTCTTTTTTTTTTGTTAAAACAAAGTTACATCTTTTTCCAATTGTTTGTTTTGATTAAATGTACTACATAAAATGTTTTATATCCAGTCATTTTGTACATTGATTGATTGATTGATCGATAGATGCATAAATTGACAGATGATTGATTGATTCAACTTTATTTTTTTAAATGCAGGTAGCATCTCCCAGAAGTGCAAATGAGCAGATTTTGGGCAAAAACAAGGAATATTGGTGTACTTGTAGATAATATAATAAGGTATGATAAATCAATCAATCAATCAATCAATCTATCTATCTATCTATCTATCTATCTATCTATCTATCTATCTAACTCTGTGTGTGTATGCATATGCTAGTGTGTATCATATAGATTACTACTACTACTAATAAGCTCTATTTATCTATATACAATATACCAAGTATCTGTCAAGTACAGGTGGATTTACAGAAATGTGTAAATAAGATACATAAGAGTGTGTAAATATGAGGTATATCAATAAGGCATGTAAATATGTATAAAGTGCAGATGCAAGTCCAGTGTGTAGTCCGTGTGATCGTGTCTTTTTGTACGTGTTTATGTACAGAAGGCGGCAGTGGTGTTGTACCTGTGGGTATGGGGATGTTTTGGGTTTGGTTTTGACTCTGGATGTTTTGGCTTTGAACTGTTTGCGCAAATCCTGTGGAGGAGAGTGGGAGCTCTTATAGGACAGGACGGGCCTGGCCCTGATCTGCTCCTGAGATAATTGCAGGTCCTTATACTCAATATCTCTGTAGAATAAACACACACAAAGCGATTAGTAAATGGATTCAATCCAGAGCAATGCATTATGTGGCTATGGTGGCATGATCGGGTCTCGGTAACAGAATAAATTGAAGTATGCATTCTGAAACATTTTACAGATTTCAGTTTAAAATTTCTTCAAATTGCGTGCTATCATTTTATAACCCATCAATATAAATACTGAACGTATTAGACAGGGAAATAAATCTTCCTATGAGAAAACTATCAGTGTTCTGACATAAATCAGAATATTTTTAAGTCAAGTGACAGGGCAAATATAGTAGTAAGAGTAGCTGATAGTAGTGATCACCACCACCATATCATAAAAAGAAATAATAAATGAATAAAAAATAAATAATGAAATCCTTTATTATCTTATTATTTTAGCATGGCAATGACGTGCAGAAATATAAAAGAGGGTGTTAAGGGTGACATCAGGGACTCACGTGAGAACATAGTTGACGCTAACGATGCAGTGTGGCCGAGACGAGCGGCTGTTGTGCACGATGGTGGCGTAGCTTTGGACCCAGACCCAGCCGCCATGCTTGGACAACATACGGTAATACTTTGTGGTGACCTGCCCTTTCACCAGCACTGCAGCGAGAGAGGAGACATAGAGTTCACCATACACTGCCGACTTCTTACCGAAGACTACTCCGGTTTCTCCAACCCCAGCCTGCTCATATCCCTGTTTACTTAATATCCCTGTCTCCAAGGTGACGGCATGAATCCATGCAGAAACGTATACGTCCGATAGAATACGCACATTCATGCCCATATTTCACAGAAATCCAAGGAACGCGCTGCTGCCGGTCATTAAGTGTTCCACGGTTCGTTTCCAAGCTGTTAAGTGTTTAATGTTTGAGGGGCTATGAATATATAAACGCATAGAACAGCACTAAACGTTCATAATCATATTATCATATTCGTTAATAAGTCGTGTTGTATTTCTAATATTGCGTTTACTGGAGTCAGGTCGATCAGGCAGGGACTCACGTATGTGGTGTGCATATCTCAGGTGGAACACGTCACAGCCGTGGACGTGCTGGTACAGGGTTTTCTCTATCAGGTCCTGCGGCTCGTACCCCGTCAGCTCGGCCACTCTGGCGTGGAGACAGAGAGAATAATGTATTTTTAATGTACAAGTCAAAATATCAGCAAATTGTGTGCATTTTGGAATTAGGTTTGACCTACATTTTGACTTTTCCTTAAAGCATTTATATTTTTACAGTCTTGCACTGTCCTGGATTGTCCTGCACACACGTGCACTTTATGTAGTATTAGTTAGTTACTTTATGTAGCACCTGTAGGTCCTGGAGGAACGTTGTTTCATTTCACTATGTACTGTACAAAACCGTATATGGTTAAAATGACAATGAAAAAAAGCTAAAAACAGTTGATTTGAACTTAGAAGGCATTTGTATGCCATTACACTTCTGATTGGGAAAATATTTGCGATCAGAAGCAATCAGTTGAAAAAAAAAAAGATCAGCTCCAGAAACGGATATGAAAAACATCTGATTTGGGCAGTACAATTTGCTGAGTAAATGTAGCCTTTGTTTGAATATGCAAACTTGTCTTCACGTTCAGCAACACCTCGAGAGCTGTGAACTTTTCACGAGGCTTTGCTACATTGATTGAACAATGTCACGGGAGGGGTCAGGGTTTGATCTGACTCTACACCTGATGATGATGATGATGATGAGTGCCGAATGCCTCACCTGCTGTCCAGGAAGATGAGCTTGAGGTCTAGGCTGGCGCGGAACATGAACATGTTGCTGTGGAGTTTGATCTCAGTGATGCCGCTGGGAGGCAGAGAGTGACCCACGGCCACCAGACCCACGATCTGATAGCAGGACTCGTACAGACACACCTCCATCACGTACTGCCGGATCTTTAGATAACCGCTGCAGTGAATCACCTGCGCATACATGCAAGAACCGACCAGGCTTAGTACTATATGCTGCATGTGTAGTGATACATGTGTATGACTTATTTAATAATGATTCAAATAAAAACTTTAGTGTTGTAAAGGGTGATTCCACTTCAGGGATGGCAATGACATTACATCTACAATAAAAATGCAGCTAAATTACAGCTAAACGGCATTTTAATTACAGGTAAAGTATCCTACATGACAAATGTGCACGTTTCATATAAATAACTTACAGCACCTAGAAATCAGCATTATGCCACTATAACTACACCTAACCTTTATATATTAAATAAAATGTCTTATTAATTAATGTCTTATTTTAAATAAAAATCTGCAGTTTTTGTGTTAATGGATGAACCAGTTTAACTTTTCACACTTGAAACATCCATTTCCATGCCTATCCATCCCTTATAGATTTGGACAAATGTGCATTGAAGTTGAAAATCAGTATTTTATCAAATAAAAATATTTTGAAACTAATATTATGCTTTTTATTAGCATGCTTTACCGATATCTTATCAATTTCTTTTTCTTAATTCAGGCCTGTAATAGTCATGTTCATTTGGCATAGAACTTTGCTTATTTCTATAAATATATATGCAAAATGATCGGCCAATAGAATAAAACCATTTAATGATTGATATTAGTAAACATGTCTAGAAATGGATCTAATGGTCTTCTAGTTGTAATAAATACGCTCAAACTTTTCATAAAGAAATAGGTGTTAAGATCTTCTTCACTCAAATGTCCTGTTTAACAGGAAGTTGCATCAGTCAAATTTCCTGAAACTCATGGGATGAATAAAAATAAGTTCTCTCATTGTCAGTGATACTGACGAGGTCACCTTTAAAGTACTGAATGAAAGCCCTTACCCAAATGATAGTAACTATTAATAATTTAGCAAGGGAACTGAATTTGTGTATTGGATCATTCTTTACTTACATAACAGCTACTTGCACAAAAAATAAAAAGTAGGTGTAAGACTTAAAAATGGCTTATTGTTTCTTGACACGTGTTTTCTTTCATGCAGAAAAGTGAAATCTGGCAGTCATAGGAATCACCCTCAAACGATATGAACTGTTTGTATCCGTGACACTAAATCCAATTTTAGTCTAAGATACTTCATTTAAACAAAGTGTCTAAGAGTTCATTCGCTTTTGCTTCCCTACATTACTGTGCGTGCAGGACAAACTGTTTGAAAATGAAACGTACATATTCTTGCGGAATATTCCGTCGTTTAACCAGACTAAACATAATACGTGCAACGTATTACTCTTGACGTTTATTCTAAGTGGAAGAATGTGTGTGCTGCGGTAAAGGCTACACATCACACACACACACACACACACACACACACAATTTTTCCCATAGATCCTCTCCTCTTCCTCCTCATCAGTCTCACCTTTTGTAGTCTGGAGAGCAGACCTTCCTGAGCGCGATGTGCTGACGGATGAGGGAAGATGTGTGCGTGTGTGTGGTGCATATGGGGTGTGTGTGTTATGTCAGTATGTTCTGTCTGCCCTTAATTTGGTCAGATGAGCTCTGCCTGGGGTCTCGATGCTCTTTAATAGGACACACTCGTGCTCTCGCCAGCAGAGACCTGTTAGCCTCATTTATCTGGATCTGCAGCTCTGAATCCAGTGCGATTCATTCTTTCTCTCTTTAACATACCCAGCTTGTTTACTGCCAATGTAGATTTCAAACAAATCTCCCAAAGCAATCGGGAGGATGATTTATGAGTGAACGAGGCCGGGCCGATTTCCCCAGCACTGCTCGCTAAGGGAACAGAAACCAGCTGAGGCGAGAGCTATGCGAGCTTTTACGGATATGCGATCTTTGCCGATTACAACATTCCTGTTCCTGCTCCAGGTCCTTTTGATAAAAACAAATCGGTCCTTTGTTACTACATTTAATAAATGCAGCTTGTCAGGGTTTTTTCAGTGTTTTCAAGATTTTCAGTGACTTTATGACTTTAGGCCAGTACTAACCCTAATCTACAGTTATATTTAATTTGATAATCCCATGGCTGTGTATTTTGTAAAAAAAAAAAAAAAAAAAAAAGAGTGAAAATGAATGAAGGGTCATTATTAGACAGGAGGAAGTAATGGAGGAGGGAAATTAAAAATGACACCTTGTCATATTCAAACAGATACAGGGCAGTGCTGATAGTGAAACAAACAGCATTATCAGAACTAAAGCTAATATGGTACGTGTAAATCTCTGTTTAGACATGCAGAGTGTCAGAGTCAGGTTAAAATGCTCTTCTGATCTTTCAGCAAAGTTAATCATGTTGATTATACACTCAGGCCTATAACATCTTCCTTCAGCAAAGGCAGCTCTGAAACATTTGAAGTGTGCGTAAGCTGTCGAGTGACAGCATTTCTCAGCGCGATGTGTACAGTGAGCGAGAGATTTACCTTGTAACCACCGCACGTCAGCCCCGCGTTCCGCTTGGCTAATACACACTTCATCCTGAGGAAGAAGGATCGCTCCATCTCGTACTCTGAGATACATGAAAATATGACAAATCAGCACTTTGTGTGTTCATATTTATGGGTATGCATAAGGGAGTAGTTCATTTAGTCCTTGTGGGGACATTTGGCTGGTCTGCATTAAGGAAAGTGTTTTTTTTTTTGCCTTTTTTGACTTTAGGGTTAGTTTAGGTTTAAAAATATTATAAATTATATTTCACTGAAAAGAGGCTCCGGGTACTCCGGTTTCCTCCCACAGTCCAAAGACATGCAGGTAGGTGAATTGGTGATGGGAAAATTGGCCCTTA
>JANCOA010000009.1:6048139-6059030 GCA_024363135.1 Leptodoras oyakawai | reverse complement strand
AATGGCTTCAAATCCCTCTGACCACTGTGCAGGACTTGTATATGTCATTCCCAAGACGAATTGACGCTGTATTGGCCAAAAAAGGAGGCCCTACACCATACTACTAAATTATTGTGGTCTAAAATGACAGGTGTTTCAGTTTCATTGTCTAACCCCTCTATATCGTGATGATCTCTGAGAGTCCAGTGAAGGACCCACCGGTTTACAACCACTACAACTTAAGTGATGACACGTCTCTGTGTCATTCATTGTAACTGTAGATGTTCATTCAAAATTATATTCATTATAATCATTATAATCACCAATCAGCTGTGATTAAAAACAGAATAAAACACTTAGGGCTGTCCAATTCACCTTGGCCCACATCACAGACTATTTGGAAAGAAAACTTGAAAGCTTCAGCTTGAAATGGTTGAGTATTTTAACATTTATGCTAAGCAATTCAGCAGGCATTCAGCAACAGTTAAGAAAATAGAAGAAGTCATGGATTTAGGCTGGCTATCAGCCTGTTTGTTGGGAGCAACTTTTCAGGATTAGCCTTAAGCTACCAGAACTGATCTTGCTAACAGATTAGTTACTAACTGACTAAATATCTGAAAATTAGGCAGATCTCCAGAACCAGCTGATGGTGTTCTTAATGTAAACATTTTACATAAATCTGCCTTAAATAAAAAAACTAACAAACATCAACCTACCTACATTAACTACAAAACAATCACTCAAACACTAACTCAAAAAGCAGGCCAAGAAACAGTGAGTCATGTACAAGTATTGCCCCTTGTGGGTACTGTGAAATTCCACTTAACATAATTTTTAACATAATTTTTAACATAATGACATTATGTCCTGTCATTTGATTTTGAGAAATGTGCAGGTATTTTGGCACAAGATCACTGACATAACTGACTACATGGAAAGACATTTTGGCAGCCGTGCCTGTACCAGAGTTGGAATTTGTGTCAGTAATCCTTCAACTAAATATTACATAATCATGAATTGCAGCAAGAACATGGTGCCTGATTTAAAAGGTAGCATAGCTTCACTAAGCAAACTCTATCTGCTTAGGAGACTGCAGAAGACTCTTGCTTAGTGTCTATTGCTTTAAAGTAGAGCTGGTAGCTCTCATTAGTAGGAATTGAATTAGTATTAGAATTTCGTAGTAAAGTGGGTGTTGGGGGTGGTGGAAAGCTTGATGACAGTAGATGAGGATTTGAATATCCTTTAAAAACAAAAAGAGTGCTTAATGACACCCTTCTGCAAACTGAGCCTGTAGCTGCTACAAGTAAAACACATCTCACTGAGGTACTTAATCGTGACCCTATTAGAGAGTCACCATCCATCTCCTGCTGCTAATGAGGGTCTAATAGAATATGTCAGACTGTGCTGTGGCTTCAGGACTTAAGACTCTGGCTACATGTTTGTGCAGCTATACAAGCGTACCAGGTTTGTTTTCAGAGCGTTTAAATGGGCCATTTGGACTCATTACATAGACCTTAAGTAGTTTGATCAAAGTTGTGGAGTGTGCCTTTACGAGCAGTGGCCAGTGGCTGCTCCCCAGAGGCTGATCATGCTTGTTATGTGTCCTTAGTAGGGAAATTAATTGCAAAAAAGCGGAAAAGGCCCAACTGCTGGATTCCTCTACTGCACCTGCCTGACATTACAGACTTTCATTTGTGCTACAGGCCAGGAGGTTGTGTATGCATGTGTGGTGTTTTACATTTACATTTTGTGCCTAGTGAGAATAAAAGGATTTACCTAAGTGCATAAAACATAATACAAAATAAATTCATTAAAGGAATACATATTATAAAAGGTCATGTGTGCAGCTATGTATAGAGAAATATTATGTTATTATATTAACTATTATCCTAAATTCTGTGTGAAGAAATAGGAGAAATGTAATGTTTATAGAAAGAATAGAAACATCAGGCTGTTCAGAATGTATAGGAGTGTATAATGTAAAGGAGTGAGTTTTTCCTTGCCACATCGCCCCTGGCTCGCTCATTAGGGATAACATGTAGGTATAAAATTTGTCAAAGGTAAAAGTTATGTCTGGATTTTATGTCTTTGTAAAGCTGCTTTGGGACAATATCCGTTATTAAAAACACTTTAGAAATAAAATTGAATTGAATTGAATTGAAACAAATAAGTTTATTCTACAACAGAAGAACTTGGATACTCAGATAGAATTGGACGTGCCAGTCGCTCCAAGGTTCAAGACCTGAGCTGGCGTGCAGGTGTGTGCTTCTGAACCAGAATATGCAGATAATGTGGTCCAGAGCTCTTTGATGTCAGTGAAGCAAGGACAAGAGTTTTGAATTTGATTTTCTACCACAGCAGGAAGCAAGAGTAGTGACCTTAGCAGGGGGGTTACAGACAGGAAGCTCTGTGAGGCTATAAATCAGGTGAGCAGCAGTATTCAGAAATCTCTGTATAGAAGATAAGACATAAGAAGGTAGACAAGCCTAACAATGAGATACTGCAGCTGCTGAGTAAGTAAAGAATGTGAGAGTATTTGAATGGATTCTGCAGTCAGAAACGGTTGCATTCTTTAAGTGTGAAAAAAAAAAGAGCAGGATCTGGCTGTCGATTCGATGGGATCAGAGATGTTAAAATCACAAATGCACCACCTGGTATTCTTTGGCACTTCTCCAAAACTGTGCAGTTTCAGTAAACCTGTGATCACTGTAGCCTCAGATACTTGTTCATGACTGATGGGAGGAGAACCCGATTTGGACTTTTGCAGTTATATTTGATATTATCTGAGATGCTTTTCTGCACACTACAGTTATAAAGAGTAATAAAGACTCTCATCAGCATGGTGTTTTCCACCCTCAGAACTGCCACTCATGTACCCAAACCAGACTATAACCAGAATCTGCAACCAAGCCCTGGCCAATGTTACTTAAGCCCTGTTTACACCTGGTCACCATTAAGTACAGGTGTGAACAGGGTCAAATTGGTCTCAAAACCAGACCGAGAGCTGATCCTTCAGACCACATTCGGAGGTGCTCTGAGATGAATACGGACACATTCTTTTAACACGAATGTGTGCTACATTGATGGATTGCCTACTCAACTGACTTAAGCAGAAGTGTTTATTCATTCACATGCCAACACTGTGCAATATTGTTCTCTATTGTGTTTGATTTCTTCTTCTTCTTTAAAGTAAAAGGTCTGGAGAGCATTGCTGCCTCCTGCTGGTTAAAAACAACACGTTTAAGTCTTTGCAAATGGAAATGATCTATGTGTTTATTTGCATACAGAGCAATGAGATCTGATCACCCAGGTGTGATACTTAGAGCTGACCACTTGGGATCTGATCACACAGGATGCATGTTAACGCCAGGTGGGAACAGGGCCTTAGATCACATCGTTTCCCCATTCTCATTTTTGACGTGAACATTGACTCTGTTGACCTGTATCTGCATAACTGTATGCATAGTGTTGCTGCCACATGATTGGCTGATTGGATAATTGCAGGAATGAACAGGTGTGCAGGTGTTCCTAATAAAGAAGTCTGTGAGTGTATATGCAGCAAGTAATGTCATGAAAAATATTGAATTGTTTTTCAGATGTCCCTATGGGAGAAAAGGTTTCCTGTAGAACCATAGAACAGATATGAACCAGCTTTGTTCACATACTTAGTGAGTAAGTAATATAGATAACATGTCAGGGAGTTTTGCCACCTTCAGCCTCGGCTTGCTCATTATGGCCGATATGGAAAGTTTAGGGATAAAATTTAATATTAAGTTAAAAGTTATGTCTGGATTTTATACCCTTGTAAAGCTGCTTTGGGACAAAGTCCATTGTTCAAAGCACTTTAGAAATCAAACTGAGTTGAAGTGAAGCATATTGAATCATATTAATATTGCCATAATATTTGTACATCATGTTGGTGCATGTAGACCATGGGTTCATGTTTGCAATACAATCTCTATGGTATTAAAAGTGTATGGATGAAGAAATACACCAATCTGACTGGTTTATCTTAGCTTGGCGTGTGTGTGTGTGTGTCTGTGTGTGTGTATGTGTGTAGTTGACACACATACACACACACACACACACACACACACACACACACACACACACACTGATAGAAGTTCTCATGAAAATTCTGTCTGAAAAAAACGTTTTATGAAATTTTTGTTGTGTATGTGAGTGTGAGTGTGTGTGTGTGAGTGTGTGTGTGTGTGTGTGTGTGTGTGTGTAAACAATCCTTATGGTCACATGTGGAAAGCATTTAGCATGTTGGCCTGCAGAAATGTAGTTTCTAAAGCAGTGTGAGCCCTTGTTCTGTGACCCACACACACTGTAAAGCTCCACAATTAGCCTTACTTAACCCCGCACAGCCAGGAGCGTTCCCACTGAACCAGCCTCTACTCACCAACTCAGGTGCTCTGAAATCCTTAAGCTGGTTTCTGGCTTAAACGTTGCAGTGGTAAGAACAGGGCAATTGAATCTCCAGGTTTGAAGCTCCAGGAAAAACAAAAATCCAGATCCAGAGGTTTAAGGCTGTTTTATTAGCTATGCCACACACAGATTGATTTCTCAAGAAAAAACAATCTTCTCATTGTCACTGAGGTAAAATTGAACAACTACTGCGTTCAAAGTCAAGCACCGGGGCTCACTGTTGATGAAATCCAGACCTAACGAGTGGTAATCAGAGTGAGGGAAGATTTGCTCTGGAAAATGTAGCTCTGCATTTATAATATCGCAGCAGTTCTTTTATCCTGGGGCCAACTCTCTCATGGGACTAATAGTTCCTACTCAGTTAGGTGGCCCTTGGACCCTGTGCTCTTACTGATGGCAGACATATGGCTTCCGGCTTGATGTGTGTTGTACTGCAGATGTCAGTGTTTTTTTTTATTCACTGTTATATGCACATGACTCCCATTTGGTCTCAAAATAATATTACAAGGTATTTTGTTTAGTGTAAGGTGATGATGATGCTGACGATGATGACGATGATGATGGAAAAAGGGAATGCAGGAATCCTGTAAAGGTGAACTTGAGATGTATAGTTTAATAATACATTTCTTTGTCTAAACAATATCTTCTAATCAATTTTACCTAAACTATGCAACCATAAGTGATATGCTGATCAATATGTAGATTCATATTCATATACATACATATATATTAGTTTACATGCTTTTTTCCTGATTTAGGTAGTGGTTAGATCCTTTGTGTTCTGTAACATATTACAGGTAAAATGTCTATCAGGGATAAGAAATTAAGTGGAACCGAGCTGGAAGATTATTTTTGCCCTCTGGTTATTGATTTAATCCGATGCCTTTGACTCTCAGGGGTTTGTGACTTTTTCTCTTTAAATTGTATGAACTCAGCTCACTATCAACTACTATTATTGCAGTCGTTATTGATATAATTGAGTTATTACAGTTGAACGTGTCTGTAGGTTTTTTATAAAATGTCCATTTCCTAATTAAAGCTTGCAATAACTTAAAGAAGGCATAAATAATGTCGTTTGAATAGAATCCTAATAATAATAATAATAATAATAATAATAATAATACTTTTTATAGTATTCATTCATTCATTAAATTTTTTGGCCGCTTATTCCTTTTCAGGATCACAGGAGAGCCGGTGCCTAACCGGCAGCATAGGGCGCAAGGCAGGAACAACCTTAGACAGGGAGCTAATCCATCATAGGGCACACACACTCACGCACACACTTGGGCCACTTTAGAGACACCAATCAACCTAACGTGCATGACTGTGGGAGGAAACCGGAGAACCCGGAGTAAACCCACACGGACACGGGGAGGACATGCAGACTCCACACAAAATGGACCCAGACCGCCCCACCCAGGGATTGAACCCGGGACCTTCTTGCTGTGAGGCGACAGACAGTGCTACCCACCAAACCACCGTGTCGCCCACACTTTTTATAGTAATACTTTTGACTTCTTCTTCTTCATTTTCTTGACCGCTTGTTCCTTTTCAGGGTAACAGGAGAGCCGTTGCCTAGCCGGCAGCATAGGGTGCAAGGCAGGAACAACCTTAGACTGGGTGCCAATCTATCATAGGGCACACACACACACACACACACACACACACACACACACTAAGGCCACTTTAGAGATGCCAATCAACCTAATGCACATGTCTTTGGACTGTGGGAGAAAACCGGAGTACCTGGAGTAAACCCACACGGGCACAGGGAGGACTTACAGACTCCACACAGAAAGGACCCAGACCGGCCCACCCGGGGATCGAACCCGGGACCTTCTTGCTGTGAGGCGACGGTGCTACCCACCGTGTCTTTATTATTATTATTATTATTATTATTATTATTATTATTATTATTATTATTATTACACAATGTAACAGGTTTGGTTTTGTGTTTAAAAAAAAACTCTGATGTTTCTAATAAGTACCTAAACATGATTCAATGTGTCCTGCTCCAAGCTTCAACAATAAATTTTACTAAAAGCTAAAAGAAGTAACAGTGAGAGTGGCTGAACAGGATATATGGAATGTGTTGCCTTGCCAAATATAAGGATTTGCACTGAAACACTCAGACAGAAAGCAGGAACTGGAGCACAGCATGGATAAAGGACAGCATTGGCTCAGACGCCTTTCCTTCAATCACGAGTATTTCCAATGAATGTCCACACCATAAAATAAACACTCCTGCTGTACTGAGAACAAGCCTAACATTAAGATTTTTTATGGTTAAAATAAACAGATAATTAACTTACACTGTTCTGTTTCCTTTGCCTGTTAGTGTGAGAAGCAGGAATAGCTCTCAGTTTCAGCTTTGTATTAATAAATGTGATAAATGTTCCTGTAATTAAAGCCATTCTTTTTTTTCCCCCTGCAAATCAACAACGATGTTTTATTTCAGAAAGTGTCTGTTTAAAATTATAGCTATTATCTGTGTTGGATCTGTGCAATGTTACAAGCGCCTATTTTCCTTTTTGAAAGAGCCTTACAGACATGAAGTGCGCTAAAGCCTCTCGGTCCATACTCGCAGCCCCTCACATACCAGTGACCTGCACTATTACAGGGTAATTAGTTAAACAAGCTCACTTTTACTCAAATTAGAGGCTATTTGTTCAAAGGTGAGTTTAGACTTTAAAGCTTCGGCCTTATTTTATTTGAATAGCATTCATCACAAAGTTAAAGCTTTTTGAAGGTCGTACTATATTTGATTGTAAAATACATTAAATTCAAGTAACAAAAAATATTTTGGAAAAAAAGAAAGAAAATCGTGTAATAACCTTGTTATATAAATGTGCAAACCATTTAACTAAAATCATGTTAAAGCACTCTTTGCTTGTAATAAATCACTCTGTCTGTTTGGGTATGAGTATCCCAGTATTGTGATTAGGCAATTTATTCTCACACTTCCATGCAAAAAATGCCCCAAATCGATCAAATCTCCTTCTCACAGCCCTCATAAAGTTTTAATTCCACGTGTGTTCAGATCTGGGCCCCTAAACCAACAGCACAATGCTGCCACCACCATGCTTCACTGTGGCTATGGTGTTATTTGGGTTATAAGCTGACTTGATTTTGCACCAAACTTATATTATATTATGATCATAGAGTTGTACCACAACACATTTTGCCACACACTGTGGCAAAATTTAAACAGAAAGGGCTTCAGTCAAAACAATCAACTCCACAACCCAGGCATGTGAAGAATACAAGAAACTGTCACATGCGGAGAGTAAGCACTACTTGCCACATATTCCTGCAGCCTCCTTTAATGTTGTTGTAGATCTTTCAGAAGCCTCTCTGATAAGCTTGGTTGTTGTCACTTTATCAGTTTTGGGGGAAAGTCCTGTTCTTGTCAGTGTAACAGTGCCTGATTCTCTCCACTTGTTGTTGATGGCCTTCATGTGTTTCATGGTACAGCTAATGTTTCTGCAATTTTGTACATCTCCTGAGCAAATACCTTTCATACGATTCAGAATCACCAATTGCCCATGTTTTTCAGGAGGTGAACAGAGAACTAACCAACATGGATACAGTGATTGTACCTGGGACATTACCTTCTGTACCACCAAGCTGCCTACTTCTTTTTAAACCTGCTATACTGTGCAAAAGTCTTAGGCACCCTATTGTTTTTAGATAACTTTTGTCATTGATATTTTTTTCTGCATTATGGAGTCCACTTTTCAGACAAAACAACAGAATGAAGGCTGCTGGGTTTTGCATACAAAAAAAGAAGTAAGTGTGACAGTCAAAGTCTCCAGAAGAGCTGTGGCAGATTCTCCAAGACGTATAAACCTGCACACACTGTACCTACGAACACTATTTAAGAAACAGGCAAACCGAATATTGACTTCCTTTAGTTTATTACTGTTTACTGCACTTTATAGTGTTTTCTTTTGTGTAGAAACATCGTCATTATTTCTGAAAGCATCTTTGCTTTACAGCGAGTCTTTGCATGTGTCTAAGACTTCTGCATCGTACTGTACAGTAATCAGCTGGTAAGTTTTACTGAGCGTCTTGGAGAATCTGCCCCGGTTCTTCTGGCTCTTCAGACTTTGCCTGTCACACTTCTTTTTTTTGCATGCCAAACCCAGCAGCCTTCATTATGTTTTTTGTCTGAAAAGTGCTCTGGTATGTAACATGCTTTTACTTTTGTTACCGCCATACATCCATTTTTGTGTAACATTTCATTTTTGGTTGAAAATAGTAATGTTTGGAAATATAAAATCCTTGTGTACTGACTCATAAAAACAATAGAGTGCCAATAGAGACTTTTGCACAGTACTATATATTGATATAATTTAACATGAATTAACTGCTTGAGATTGATTTAACAGTTTTATTAAGCTATATTATACCATACTATTCATTCATTCATTTTCTTAACAGCTTATTCCTTTTCAGGGTCATGGGAGAGCCGGTGCCTAGTTGGCAGCATAGGGTGCAAGGCAGGAACAACCCTAGACAGGGCACCAATCCATCGTAGGGCACACGCATACACTAGGGCCACTTTAGAGACACCAATCAACTTAATGTGCATGTCTTTGGACTGTGGGAGGTAACGGGAGTACCCGGAGAAAACCCACGCGGACACGGGGAGGACATGCAGCCTCCACACAGAAAGGACCCAGACCGCCCCACCCGGGGATCGAACACGGGACCTTCTTGCTGTGAGGTGACAGCGCTACCCACCAAACCACTGTGTCGCCCACCATAGTATTCAATCATACCATATTATAAACATGCCATATCAGTGCAATGGCCTCTGATCTTACAGATATCCTTATAAACAACCAGTGCAGTGTTTGAGCAGTAAGCAGCAGAGGGAGCCAGTGCATCAGAGATGTATGTGTCCCAGACTGCAGAGGAGACGCATTGAGAGCTGACAACTGATCTGTCTCAGGTATGAGAATGAGACTGGAAGCTGCTGGCGAGACAGTCCTTAAATAACCTGTAAAATGTTCTTCACCATTAAATGGCCTGCAAATGCATTGCATTGCATTGCATGCACAGAAGTCCCTTCTCAGCCAGTTACATTGCTTCAGTATGCAGTAATGCCACCAGCAGCATATATGTGGTGTCTGCCTTGCTGATTATTGTGTTAAAATACTGTATGTGGTTTTTGAAGGAAAATTGTTGAAGCCTCAGATTGTCAGAAGGCCAGGGTTTCTTGGGTTGTCAGAATGCAAGACTTTATAACAGTACTGTTACTATTGAAGGGTTCATACTGAAAAGTCAACAGGAAAAAGTAAAGATAGGAAGAAACTCATAAACTGCTTCAGTTTCCAGGAGGTTAGACTTCACAATAAACATCACCAAGAGGTTAAACCCAAATCACCCAAGTAAATATTAGCCTAATGGGAAGACTCGAACCTCCTTTAGTGAGTTACTTTGAAGCCGACTCCTCCCTCACTTCCTCTTCCACTCTGAGGCTACGTCCTGAAAGCACACTGCCTTACTACATAGTAGGCTGAGTTGAGCCATACTAGATCTACTAACAGGGACCGTACTGCTTCGACATGTAGTGCTCTAGTGTGCGCTTCAGGACGCAGCCTCGCCTGGCTGCCCGCCACGCTGAGACACTAGAAGCGAGTCCGGTTAGTGTAGACGTCCGTAGGCTACGTTTTACAAAAGTTAAACATGGAACGGAAGTTTTAGTTTTTGTTAAATATTATATTTATTATACTCACGTGCTTAGCTTCTTCGACTAGCAATGGCCGGTTTCAAAAGGCAGCGCTCGTGGCATGAAGACTTCCCGAGGAACTTTTTGAGACTGTTTTCGAGAAATAAATCGTTCGAGCAGGACAGTGAAAACCGGTAAGTCTGGTTTAAGTGACTCCAGGCTTTTATTTCCAGTAAGTAAATAAATAACGGTATTAAATGAAACGGTGTGTGTGAGCCCTGCGACAGCGCGCGCGCCTCAGCTTGTTTACTTGAACGCTGTTTGTTTTGCGTGCAGTTACAAGTCTATAAGAGAAACAACAACAACAACAACAACAACAACATCCTCTCTGAGTGTGTTCCACAGATCTCTTCCATGATCCTGTATCGTTTTATTTCTGTTGCATGCTTTATTGTGTCAACGCACTGAACGTTAATAAACTTGGGTACGACTGGATGGGAGGACACGAGGGAGCTGTGAGGACACGCAGTAGAGCAGGTAGATGGAGAGAGAGAGATGGGGAAAGTGCTCTGTCTGCTGTGTAACTCTACACTGTGCCTCATCACTGCAGGGTGGGTCACTTAGCATTGTCACAGCTTGTCTTGCATCCTTTCACACTCACTCCTGTGTCTCTGCCTGATGCAGATCCTAAGGAACCTGACACCCACTGAACACTTCAGTTTCAGCTGCACTCCCATCTCAGAGTTTACTTTATGCTCCTTCGTCTCTTAGACCGTTTTTATCTAAAGTGACTTCCAGTCC
>JANCOA010000009.1:6034782-6044853 GCA_024363135.1 Leptodoras oyakawai | reverse complement strand
GCTGGAATCAAGCATGCCTAAACGGTTGTTTGAAGTGATCAACAAGAATGGAGGAGATACTCATTACTGAGTATTTTGTCTCTTGGTCCCATTTCTTCTTTTAGTATTGTGAAGCTCTGCTTAGAACCTTCTTAAGATCCAGTGGTGCAAAATGCAAATTCTTCAAATTTTTTAGCTGGTCTTAAGATTTCCATCAGGAGTGTATATATATATATATATATATATATATATAGAAGCGAAACACCAAAGTGAGCTTTATGCCTCCAGATTAAAGGAATTTGTATTTGACATTTGCGTTATAGTTGTTTACTACATTCCATGCAGAACAAGCCGCAATAGGAGTATATTCAGTATATTGCCCACCTCTACTGTAAGTCATCACATTAGTATGCATCACACTAGTATACTTGGTAAAACGTCGAGTCTGGACATCAATCTGATATACCAGTGCTCGGTTATTAAATAACACAGTCTTTCATTCCTGGTGTGTACTTTCTCCACAGGGTCTTTTGAACAGTCTGAACTGTCTTTTTGCATCCTTGTTGTTCAAGTTCAACACAGTAAGCACACACCATCACGCAATCTATTGCAGGTATCTGTTACACTCAAGCCCAGTAGGCATTGTGGGGGAATGGTACACGTGTACACTTGTATCTGTCTCTTGGTAGTAATCACTTGCACACTGAGGAAAACAAACATCAGCAGGGGCCTCAAGCAAGTGTTCAGGAGTCCCCCTGTGGGATATCCATGTGGCTCAGGAATAATCTGAAACCAATGCTAAAATAATCATCACGGAAGAACATTTGGTCTCATCAGTATTCTCCCTTAGTGTTTGTGAGCATGATTTTGTGATCTATCTTTAGACACAGCATCGTTTAATCATGCATGGAGAGCCTGAATGCCTCAGTTTTCTTGTACATGCTCCGATTACATCAAGTGGTCTGCAAATAAATGCTCATCCTTGATACTGAATTCTTTTGAGAGAGGCACCTGAGCTGAATGGGGTGAGTGGACGCAAAGGGTCCTCAGAGCTCCCGAGTGTTACACAAGGTGAGCTCCGAGTGTATGATTTCTGTGAAACATTTGGTTCTTAAAATTGGATAGGAAGGAAGAGAAAGAAAGGCCTTGAGTCTGAGTGAAGAAAGAAAGTGGGGGCGAGCGCCCTCCGTGAGGTCGAAGCTGATTTCTGCTCTGCTACTGAACTAGGACAAAGACGGCTTCTATTCATAGCTCTGCTATTATCTATAGGAACCTTAATGCTTAATGTACATACTGAGAGAGATAAATATAGAGATGGAGGCAGACCAGCAGCCAGGAGAAGCTCTGCTTACCTGAATCAGTGATGTTAGGGGATGTCGGAAGCGTGTGGTTGTGGACCAGAAAACCTCCTGGGGCATGAGAGCAGAATATAATTAGATTTGATTGTAAGAGCAAAGTAGTTCCGACTAATATTACAGAGATAGAATTACTTTCTCTGAGGTAGAAATGCTTCTCGGTGCAGAGCTATGCACCATTAAAGAGCAGAGAAAGCACTGCATAGCAAACGGACTGCTCCAGAGGAGAGTCATATCCATAACAATTTGTGCACATGCTACAGAGAGGGCTGCTTTAACAGGCTGTATTGTAAACTGTGTAAGTGAATTTCCTGCAGAATGCAGGTTTTAAAGCTTAACCTCAGGGTGAAAGCGTGTTTCGTCTGAACTAACAGAATACGCTTTTCCAAGCTTTGCCTAGTGTGCAGATGTGTTTGTCAGTATAAGCACAGCAGGCTGAATGCTTTAGTCCAGTGTATGGACACTAGTCTCTTTTAATGCTGCAAGCTCAGTTGCTCAGAGCTTTTTACTTGTACAGCCTATTTTTGTCTGTATACGTTGTGTGTATTGGGGAAGCAGTGACTTGTTTTTATATCCTTGGGAGAAGAATAGGAATATTTGAGAGTTTTAACTTGTCAGGACATTTACCTGGTGGGCTTTTATTTAAACAAGGCTTTTTTAGATTTAGGTGTAGGCATAGATTTAATTAGGTGCACTAATAATTATGCAGAAAGCCCTCACATGGATAGTGTGTGCATGTACACTCAAGTACCAGAAAAACTGGTACACCAGTTAACACTTGGTAGGTCCCCCACGGGATCTTGGAACGTTGCACAGTCCTCATGATGATGTTTGTCGAGACCCCAGCATTGAATTCCGATGTTACTTGAGGCAGTGTTCCATGCCTATCGAGTCTTGTTACGGACACACTGCTGTCATTAATTCGAGGTTTTGCCAGAATTCTTATAGTCATGGTGTACACCCTTTAAATGCCGATATGTGAAAATCTACCTCTGAAATGAACCTCACGAGCTCCAACTATTAACCACGTTGAAAAATGCTAAATCGTGATCACTTGCCATTCTCACAGGGGAAACAGCACTAGAAGATTCCATAGACGTACATCACTTTATATAAGCACTGGCAGATGCAACTAGTGTTGTGCATAGGTGCCGTTGCTATGTATTTCGTATTCAGTGTATGTGTATTTGTGTGCGTGCGTGTACTTGCACGTGGAGCTAACCCAGTTCCTGTGTACAGATGGGTAGACAGGCACAGGGCCCCAGATAAACCTTGCATGGAATTTAAAACACTGTCTCTCCCCATGTCTGAGTGCTGATGAGTCAAGGTTTGGTGATGAGGATAAAATTATGGTCCATATGCTCCTTACGTTCCATATGGTCCAATACCCCCACTGGTGCCTCGAGGTGATTTTAGCAGCACACAGGAAGTAGAATGTTTTTTTTTTTTTTTTTGTCGTAATGACAGAAACGAGAGAAAAATCTGTGCTTAAAAATAGAGCTTCTAAATGCAGCTACACTCATTTCCAGGTTTTCCTTATGGGGTTCAGAGAAAAAACACAATGAATCGTTGTAGCTTACAAAAGATTGAATGCATTGTTTATCAAAAAGAGCCATGTTTATAGGGAGATGTAGAATTTTTGGATGCTGATTAAGATGAGCGTTGTTTAGCTTAGACTTGTCTGTGGAGGATGGGCTTCAGGCGCAGCAGAGAAAGCTTCACTGCACGGCTTGCTAGGAATAGTTTGAAGAGTGACGGTGTGCCAGCTCTGTTCTGCTCTCATTCTCTCTCTCTCTCTCTCTCTCTCTCTCTCTCTCTCTCTCTCTCTCTCTCTCTCTCTCTCACACTCACACTCACACACACACACACACACACACACACACACACACACACACACACATACATTCCCACTCCTGCATCAAATGGTGTGTATTTTTAACAGGTCTCTTCTGAGTTCTTTTTTTTTTTTTATTATTATTTCTAGCTGCATTCAATTTTATGTTGTTTTTTTTATCTGGAAAACATGAGTGTCTTTCATTTTTGAAGATTTTTTTCAAAAGGTGCTTGGACTACTTTCTAGTCATTTTACTGTCCTTGTGATGCATTTGCGTTTTTAGGACTGAATGCTTATCTAGCTGTACAGAAACTCGGCTGTTTAAAATAGATACAAAAGAAGGTGGGATGAGGTTTATCTTTAATATGCAGTTGTATAATCCTTTAAAGTAGATTTTGTACACTAGTGAACATGTCACTCAGAAATCAAGGTATGACTCTTTATGGAAAGCAAAAGATTTAGTTTTTCAGTTTGCCACAGATGACTCTTTTGTACGCCGATCAGTAAATATTTTCATGTCGATGAGCCGTAAAAGCGTCCTGATAAAAATAAAACCTTTAATCCTGTTAAGGAACACTGGTAAGCCTGTGAGGTAAAGCTGCATTCTGAGTACCTCAGCAGCATACCCCTGGGAAGAGAGGGGTTTAGTGTAGCAGCTGGTTATAAATGTTTAATGAAAACTGTTCTTGAACTGCTGTTTGAGTAGGTGCTTTTACACATCAGTTGTTGGACATGCAGGAGAGAGCCTGCTAATAGCAGTGGATGTGTATGAAGTATGGTGTCAACACCAGATGAGTCATACTGGGTGTTCTGAGGCTGCTTTCCTCAGCTATGGCTCTACATGCGTTTCTTCTTTTTTCAATGACCTGTAATGCTCTTAATATATGACTTCCATGTCAGTCTATTTCGGAGTAAGCCACTATTAATTTGTCCATATCTTGTAGAAGAAGCCTGTAATTTTGCATTGTTAAAACCAGACCTAATGATTGAGCATTAAAATGGATTCGATCAGACTTGTACGGTCGTAACCTGATGACTCGCCCCCTTTTTCCAGGGTGCATGAGGAGGCCTTGGCTGAAGAAGATGGAAATACAGCAGTAGTGAACGCGTCTGCTGCCGTGGAAGAAGAAAACGGGGAGAAAGAAGAAGAGCAGGAGAGGCGCCGTGCTCTGGCATGCCCCCCAGTGGTAACACATGTGACATACCGTGGCCTTAGGAAGATCAGGAAGATGAGGAGGAACCAGGAAGTGCGCCTCCACTCCCCAATCTCTGAGGGAGAGGAGGGGCATTGTGAAGTTGATATGCGTCTGTCTGCCTCTGAAGAAGAAGAAACGGAGCAGAATGAGGGCAATACAGGCAGCCCTGTAGTAGCCTCACCCACAGAGATCCATTCAGAACAGCCTAACCTCAAAACATTCGTATCTTCAAACAGTGTTACTTCAGATTATCAAAGCGATGCTTCAGTGGGCTCTTCCACTGTAAACGCCAACGCTTTCAGTAAAGCAGAGACTGAAGGAACGCACAGTGCTTTGAGCTCAAGTGCCTTACAGACACACACCAATTCTTTAGACTTTGATCCAGTGGTAATTGGCAAGATGTTGTGTGCTAATGAAAATAGTGCCTCAAGGTCTACTATTTTAGGGGCGGTTATTGTTGGCGAAGCTTGTACCCAAAAGCTGGAGCCATCCGAGTCCGAATGTGTACCTGTGACGATGGAATCAGACCATGAGTCTTGGATACATTCACAGTCTCTCTATACTGATGACCTGATGGTTTATTTTTTAGCTGAAACCCCAGATACTCCCCAAATGCAGCAGTCCAATACTGACACTGCCACAAACTTTACCACACATTATGGTAAAATTAACACTGCCTCCAACTTGCACACTAACTGCATTGGTTTGAAAATTGCTCCTGATTCCTGCCAAGGTAGCCAGCTGTCTAGTTCTGGCCTAGATGAATGGGACCATAAGGAAACACAAACCCCTGGGTTATCATCTATGTCGGAAATTTCAGGACATTCTGCCTGGCAGGAGGACGAAGACACAGAGAAGCTGGGTGTAGATGGAGAGACGCTACAACTAGAGTCTAAAAAGATCGTAGACATCATTCTCACAAATGCACTGGCTGCCCTGGAGAGGATTGAGATTTCTGAGCGAGAAAATGAAACTCTATCAAGAGATGAGTTTATTGAGAGTACAGAGAATCTCATCTTTGTGGGAGCAAAGGACAACATAGATGGAGCAGCCAACCTGGGACAGGCATTGAGAGAACATCTACCTGCTCAGGGTGACCGGAATCCCCAGTCAACCAACTCGGATGGGGCTTTGAGTAGTAGGATACAGGCAGATGGGAGTCGGTCCACTCCCTCCTCAGGCTACGAGTCCATTGCTGGCTCAGACACAGACATCAGGAGCAGTGTGGCTATTAGTGCTGATAATACTTCCACTAGTGGATTATTTAGCATGCAGGAACTCCAAGAGGAAGCAGTGGATGGATGTTACCCAGATGAGTTGGAGCTGTGTATGGAGAGGAATTCTATCTCTCAAAATAATGAACAGGACTTGCTGCATCACAGTACTTTACTATTTGAACTAAATCTTGAAGAGAAGGTAGGATCTGCCAGAACTGAGACAAACAATGAACAGTTACCCCAGTATGTTCTCAGTGATAGCAATATCACATCTGTACAGCCAGCCACATGTGAAACTTTATGTGAGGTAAACAATGAGCAAGTACAGGGTGTTTTGGGTGAGTATGTTTGTTTTTCCCAGAAACAAACTGACACAGGACTTCAGTATTCAGCCAAAGACAATCCAGAAAGCAATAAACACGGTCATGCATTGCACTTGAACTCAGGTGATGTATCTACAATCATTCGTTCTATGGAATCAAGTCAGGTAGAGGGCATTAGAAATAGCTTATCTCAGCTTGAAGTAAGTAACCCAGATTCAGAACAGCTTGCTGAAAATAATGTAGCTCCAGTACAAGAGTCCTCTGAGAACAAGGACATGCCAAATCTGTCAGTGGTCCAAAGCCATACATTTGACAAAATCATAGAACCTCATTTGGTCAGCTGTGAGAGTTTGAACAAGCCAATATTGGTTTCTCAGGATATAAAAAGCAGAGTTACGCAAGGGTCATCAAACTGTACAGGCACAGAGGAGCCAAGTTTAGTCCCAGATATGACATCTTTAGTATATGCGGTTGAGCGTGGACCAAGTAGTGAGATCCAGGAGGACAGGAAGGTCTCTGCTGGTCCACAGCCTATCTGGTTGCTCAGTTCAGGCACATCAACTGATTTCTTCAATGACCCTGAGTGTTTCAGAGCAATTAAAGTCACAGTTAATGATGACCAGAGCCTGGAAGATGAGGCACTAAAATCAGAATCAGCAACAGGACTGAGCTTGGACAGAGCAGCAGGCAGACTAACAGTCTTTCCTGCGTCATCTAGACCTCATCTAGACCTGCCTGGCACCTTTGCAATTATCAGTGAAGAGGAGGAGACTGACACAGTGTTTGTGAATGACACAGGGCCTTTGTTGAGTCCAAGCACACGCCGGTTCAAGGTCTATCCCTTTTCCCTTTCCCCAATATATGAGGAAGACTGTGGGAGAGAGGACGCCTCACGGGATGACGTGCTGCATGTGCCTCCAGCCACAGAGGAGGAGCAGAGGAGTGAGGAACAGCAAGCCTCCTCCATCCTTTCGCTCCTGCAGTCTGTCAGTGAGAGGTTGCAATCATCTACCTTTAGCAGCTCTGAGACTGAACAGGACATGGAAGAGAGACCAGATGAATCGGAGTACCCGCAGCATTTTCTCAGGCCCCTTTGGGATCGCTATGATGATAATGATGATGATGACAAAGCTGATGTCACGTCAAGTTTGCTGCTACACCAACAGCTCACAGGGACAACTTTCGTCAGTACAGAACCTCCAAAAGATGATGGTTCTCCTCCTGGGCTTGGTCCAAGACAGAAAACCAGTGGAACACAGGATAGAGATTTGGGAAGAAAGCATTGTGAAATGACACTGATCAGTGCTGGGAAGACTTCCAGAACTCCATTTTATCACTATTTGAAATCCAATGTAGTGCCATCAATTGCCCCAGAGACACTAGAGAGTAAATATTTTCCTAACGGTAAAAGTTCAACGTCTATTAACATGGTAAGCATTTTTGTATCAAGTGTATTGTTTATTGATCACAAGTATTGATATGTAGCGGTGAGTCTCTAAGTTTGATAAATGTATGTGTTGCTTGGCTTCACAGGTAGAGATGGGAGAGTTTGGGAATGTCAGTCCACGACCTACTTTGGTAAGGGCTCCGTCACTTCTTCCAGTTATGATCCATTTTCCTTCTCGTCTTACTCTTACATCACACTCTTTCTTTCCTGTTCTTTCACTAACTGCTCATTTCACTGTATGACACAGAGGTCTATTAATCTAATATATCCCATAGCGAAGCTACATGACTTGCAGCTCCATCTCCATCTTCAACTAATATTCCATAAAGAGGATTTCAACTAGAGGATCACAACCTTTCAAGCGATTAAGCCATCTGATAGATAGGGCTCTGTCAGATGGCTTAATCACTGCAAAGTCTTGTATTGTCACAGATTTAATCCTGTTTCATGACTGGTTATTGGTTGATGTCTTGTGTCATGCAACAATATTACACATCTTAGTGATGTACTTATGAGGTTTTACCTTATAGCAACAGTTATATACTCTTATATACCCATTAACTGTGCAAAATGCAGATTCTTCTTCCAGGTACAATATCTCCACTAAACACAGAGAACTTTGCATATGAGCTTTATTTAATACATGTTTAAATATGCATGAATCTGCATATTCACACACATTTGTTTTTTTGTTTTTTTTTTCCTAACACTGAACATGATGTAATGTTAATGTGATCTGAGCTGCATGATGTAGCTTTTAGTCAAAGACTTTGTCTCCTTCAAGGTGCCCTAGAATGGAAAAACTGTACTTGCCTTGCCATAGTTGACTAGGTTGGTACATAGAATTGACATATTGGGAATCTTAAACACTGTTGTCTCTTCTTACAAATGCAAATCCTGCATATGAAATAGAGTTCGTTAAAATGGTTAGTTTCCCGAAAACCCTAGAATGTGACATAACGTTCTTGGCTCATGATTATTCATGACCCTGTAATTTCCATAGCCAGCCCACCTTCTAGCCCAGGAAACAGTGGGTGTGCACCTGATGTCACTGTAGGCAGAAGTCACTGCAGTTAGACCCACTGAACGGAGCAAAGGCTAACATACTGACTGACCGTGTTTGGCTTGAATGCCATGAAAATGCCACATCTAAAAGAGGAAAGAGCTGTTGTGTAATTGACTGTACAAATGGATTGAACAAGAAGCCATGCACTGAGATTTTCTCTACTTTTTGATTTGCTGAATCCTGATCACCTTAAATTGAAAGTTTCGTACATTTTTTAAAATGTTGTGGTGTTGTCAAGAGTAGTCATTCTGTTAATCTATGAGTGTGTCTCAATATCATATGACTCAATATCATAGACCAGCCAATCAGAGCAGAACTCAACATATTCATTAGCAAAATGGGGAAATGCCAAAAACGGGAAAAACTGACAAAATATGGTGTTGTAGAATCACATCTGGGCTTTTTTTTGCTTCAACCACTTCGAAGTCACTCATCTTCTGTGTAGATCATTTCAAATACTGAATAAATACCTTCTAGGGCATTGTGAAAGCCAAGGCTAAAGTAACTATTTAATCTGCCATTCAGATGCTTCTCGGATGATTTGTTGGCATATTATCTGCTTTAAGCAGCAAGTAGGGTTAAACGGCTGTATTTTGTTTATCGATTGACTCAGACGTTATTCTTTTTGATCATCTCAAAAAGAAGGTATATAGTACCCTACTGTTTCCTAATGATGGATCACTAATGACTGTATACTGATGAGGAATCTCTAATGACCATGCCTAATGACGCAGCTGCACATCTACGAGCATCTGGCACCGTATGGGAAAAGGATTGAGATCTCTGGGGACGTCGAGGATGTGAGAGGAATTCTGTTTCCCCAAGAAGCCACGGTCCGGGCTCAGAGAGGGTGGTAAGAATGTTTATTGGACCTTTTATTAATGAAAGACAATAAATATAATCATGATGGGATTAAATACTAAAGGGGAAGCTTCAAGCTAAATGTAGCTGTAGTGTGACTTCTAGAAATCTATCTTTAAAATGTACTCTCAGTTCTGTAAATCTCCCATTGCAGAAGCACTGCCAGCAGGCTGCTGGTGTGTAGTAAATCTCCATTTTAAACCTCATTTGCTCTGTCTTTGAGCTTCTGGTTGCCACTTATTACAACTACGTGTATATTAATTTAACATGGTACTATGGCTAACTTATCATCATGTGGCATGAGGGTGTATAGTGTGTGTGTGTGTGTGTGTGTGTCAGTCTCTGTGATTCAGTTTGTGTTTATTAGATAAGAAAGCTGTGCCTCTATTCTATCCAGCTTGTTACTGTATGTATCTTCTTTTGTAGAGGAGCTCACATTCAACCACATGAAGAGCTTATAAACTGGTTCTCCACACAAATGGGTGTCCATTTTCTGTTTTCCTCTTCTAATTTTTGTCTGAGCCCAACATAATGCTGGAACGGGGTATGGGCTTGGCATGGTGAGCAGTACCAAGAGAGATTTGTATGTTAAGCTGAAGAAAATCCAGAAATGAAGAAATACAGTCCCCTCTGAGAGTATAGGAATGGCAAGGACAATTTTATTTTTGCTTTTCTCTGAAGACATTTGTGTGCGAGATCAAAAGATGAGTATGAGGCAATGGATCAGAATTTCGGCTTTCAGTTCCTTATATTTACATCTAGATGTGTTAAACGTCTTATATTTTTCTGATAA
>JANCOA010000009.1:5991080-6004113 GCA_024363135.1 Leptodoras oyakawai | reverse complement strand
ACCTGCATGTCTTTGGACTGTGGGAGGAAACCAGAGTACCCGGAGGAAACCCATGCGAACACGGGGAGAACATGCAGACTCCACACAGAAATTTCCCAGGTCGCCCCACTGGGGGATCGAACCCGGGTCCTTCTTGCTGTGAGGCGACAGCGCTATCCACTGCGGCACTGTGCCACCCTACTGTATACCATTTACCTTAAAATGAGAATGCTGACTCCAAGTGTATTGAACCTTATTATTGTAATGGCTACCAGAAGTACTCAACTGGAAAAGAACTTACTGAAATAAAATGAAAAAGTCTGAATATTTTGTGAGATTGTGAGAATGACTAGTTGCATATAGAAAGAGCTGTCAACACTGGTGAAGAAACTGGACTTGTTTATGTAGTAGCTGCAGTTGTAGTATAAAAAAATCCTCATTTCTTATTCTGACCCTGCTGCCCTTCGACAGCACTGAATCAAATGAAAACAAACATTCACTTCTGTTTTATACTTTGATGGATGAAAAGGACCTGATCACAGGAGATGAATCATGGGTATTTGAGTATGATCCTTTGACAAAAAGACAAAGTGCTGAAAGGCACATGACAACATCACCTCAGCTTGCATGAGTAAATATAAAATCAAGCCCCAACCTGGCTCCTTGCGATTTCTTCTTGTTTCACAAGATTGGAACAGGTTTGAAAGGCCACCACTTTGGCACAGTAAAGAACATCCATAGAGCTGTGACCGAGACACCATCACCGCTTCAATTTCAAGCACTGCTACCAACAATGGCAGTGGTATTTTTATAAATAAAATTTTTAATTTCTATATATTTTTATTTCTATTTTTCTTTTTATTTCCTAAAAACATAGCACTGCTGTGCCAGATACAATCATACCAGCATAACACACACTAACACACCACCACCTCAGAGTTACTGCAGTGTTGACAGTGTTCTACTAAAAAATAATACTTGCTTTGTGGTAGTACTGGTATTGACCAATAGACAACAGGGTAAGAGAGGGCAAATACAGTATGCAGAGAAACAGAGTACACTCTGTATCTGTAGAACTGCAAAGTGCACTTGCATGGTCAGTAGAGCTGACAAAATGGCTCTTATCATTATCAAAAAATCTTCTTATCATACTACCACTATATTACTGCTATCAGTTGTCACTTGTTACACAGGTTTAACAATGAATGCATTGCCATTTAATATAGTTTATGTTATACAGTTATACAGTATATACAGTTATATTATAACTGTATATTTTAATAATAAGCTGAAATATCAGTTAATTTCAGTTAATATTTCATCAAATTATTTGGAAAAAATATAATAAATGTAAAAAATCTAATAAAAATCTTCTTTTGTGTAGACTACAGATTATCACTTTAATGTTCCACTTTCTACTGACCTTCCAAGAAAAAATGGTACATGAAAGAAAAATGCAATGAGTTATAATGGAAATTCCAAAAGTTGTCCTGTTGTGAACTGCTGACTGTAGTGTTGCTGCATGATGAAATATTATAGATGACAGAGGTAATATAATGGTACGAAAAAGAGATAAAACATATGGCTCGTCTTTTGTTTGAAGAAAACTCAGCACTTTTTAGGTAACATTTTATAATTTTGCTCTCCAAAGTACAAAGGGATAGAGCAAAGCCTGTATCACACTGGTGAGTAAGACCATAAGTCATAGACTCTAGTACACATCATAATATTAATATCCAGCCTTGCTACACAGGGCACTGGGCACAAAGGGCACAGACCATTTTACAGGATTATGAGAGATTTAAGAACATTACACTTTCAAAAATGTACAGCCAGCCAGAGCCTGGCCTGGTATCAATTCTTTATGAAAAATCCCTTGAGACTCCAGTCATGAGCAGTGACTTGATTTTTGATGTGTTCATGTGAGCTATCTTTGGACAAGGTGTTGTTATGTGCCATTCAGCACTTTTTCTTTTTGTCTCAGGATAGTACAAGAACACCCATGATTAATCAACTGTAATCACTCTGTTCAGGAAACTGGGCTTTCTTTTTATCAGGTGATGATAGGGTAGCTTGTCAATAACCTTTCTTCAGCTTCAGCAGGGGTTCACAAAACATCTGGGCACTGCAACTGAAACAGGTCTCCCATTTATCTGAGATCCCACTCTAACTTACCTTGAACCACCATCCCCATGTGTCAACCCTATGGAGTGCAGAAATTAATTAATTCTCATTACTTTCTGGACAGACTTCGCATAATTAAGCTGTCAGCAGACAGATTCGAGAACTAGGTTCAGATTCGACCAGAACAAGGCTTTATTATAACTTTCCTTTTCAGTTTTTAAATGCCCCTGAACTTGGACCTGGGTTCTCTTCTCTTTTCATGGCTCTTTCTTTTGAACACTCTTCAGTTCTCCTTCTTAAGCACTTGATCACTATGCACACACACACACACACACACACACACACACACGTGTCCCGCTGCCAGATCAGTACCTGATCACTGCCACATCTGCTAGCACATACCCTCACTGCCCGACTGAGGCTGGGAAGCTGTCTGGCCATGGGAGTCAAGTGTTGAATAAAAGTGAGCAGGGCCTGGCGGATCAAGCAGTTAATATTGGGTTATTGGGGTTCGTATCAAATTTAGACACCTTGTTGACTTTGTGATAGTCCACAGAAAAGTGGACTGACCCATCTGATTCAGGAACCAAAATGATAGGATTACACCACTTGTTGTGTGACTCCTCTATTACTCCCAAATCAAGCATTTCCTTGAGCTCTTCCCTGATCACCTGTTTTTTATATTTGGAGAGTCTATACAGGTGACTATAAATCCCTAACCCTGGGGGAAAATGTATGTGGTGTTCAATGATATCAGTGAACTGGGGTAAATCTAAGAACATGGCGCTATGTCAGCAGCTTGGGAGGGCAAGGAGTAGCTATCAATTGGGACTAGAGTAAATTCTTTAATTAAAACAAAATATGTGTAGGAGAGTTCAGTGTTCAGGGAAATCCTTCGACCATCAACTACTGTCACTTGATCAAAGGCATGACTGAGTGTCTCGTTGCACATCTCTTCAAGAAGGAAATCTGCAGGGAATTCCTGGAGGGAAGGGGAAGTAGGCCATCTGCACAAATTCCCTTTAGTAATTTATTAAAAGTGGGCCAATTCATTTGCAGAATTAGTGAATGGGAGAGGCAAGGACTAACCACTGCATTGACACAGTGGTTTTCTACCCTGAATTGGATGGTGATGGGATTTAGAGGATATTTGTGAAGCTGCACCCATGGTGGTGGGGTCTGGTACCAGTTGAAGAGACACAGCAGAAACAGGGGAAGAGTGGGGAATTTGGTCATGGGCCAGAAGGGCCAGTTTTAGGGCAATTGGTCCCCACATCCATAGCACTGGGACTGGGTAAAAATGTGAGTGAGCAAGAGGTGAGGGGAGAGAGCAAAAGAGAGAGAAATAATGGTCTGGGATTACTCCATCCCTGAAAACACCAACTCATAATCAACTGCCAATGTGACAGCTTTTTCAAGTGTTTGGTAGCACTGAACACATTTGTCCATTCCTGCTGGCAGTTTGGCGGTGAACATCCACATGAATGTCAAGAGCCAAGATTTCACAGCAGAACATTGCCCAGAGCGCCACACAGCCTCCTCTGGCTTGACTCCCTTCCATAGTTCATCCTGGTGCCATCTCTTCCCCAGGCCAGTGATGTACATGCATCCTACTCTACACATACTGTAATAGAAAATGTGACTCAACAGACCAGGCCACCTTTTTTCCCTTGCACTATGGTCTAGTTCTGTTGCTCTCATGCTTATTGTAGTTGCTTTCAGTGGTGTACAGGTGTCAGCATGGGGAGTCTAACTAGTCTGCAGCTAGTCTGACCATATGCATCAAGCTGTGATGCACTGACACCTTTCGATCATAGCCAGCAATACATTTTTCAGCAATTTGTGCTTTTAGCTCTTATGTAGGATCTGACCAGACAGGCTAGCCTTCACTTCCCACAAGCATCTGTTAGGAGTTCCTGCCAGAGGAGAACTCCAATTTCCAGCAGACTGGGGCAATTTGAGACAAAACCACATCAGGTTCTGCTTCTGTCAGAAAGCTGAGGCTGCAGCGGTTTGGGCTGTATTAATTGCAAAATTGTGTTGAAGAATAAGAAGAAGCATAATAAGAAGAAGTATAATGGATAACAAAATAGTGTATTGCAAGCATGTACTCTATAATAAGTATTCTATAATATTTATATTTACAGCATTTGGCAGACAGTCTTGTCCAGAGCGACTTAAACAAGTGAGCAGTTGAGGGCTGAAGGCCTTGCTCAAGGGCCCAGCAGTGGCCACTTAGCATTGGTGGGATTTGAACTCATGATATTCTGGTTACCAGCCCAACCACTAAGCTGCACTGCTTATCACTAAGCTGCACTGTATATGACTTGAAGGTTTATGCCCAAAGTTAAAAAAACAGGGTCACTTGTTGCATAAGGCATGCATTTCTCTCTTGTACTGATTGCATTTGAATAAGATTGCTCTCCTATTAACGGTTCTGTTTTATATCCTAAAAAGTATTTAGATTATCTATCTAAGAGTATCTATCCATAGCTGTCATTATCAGAAAGGTCAAACAAAAAAGTAATTTCTTTGCCATGAAGAAATAGTATCACCAGGGTGAATTTTTTACCAACTCAAGCACACAGGGTTGAATAGAGGCATAACACTACATTTATGATTAGTTTTAATACACAGTTGTTGCTCATTACTACATAATGTGCAAGACAAAAACATTTCCTTTCTACATACAAAAATGCATTGCCATGCTATAGACCAATATTGTATATTATATTATAATATTATGACAGGCATAACATTATGACCACCTCCTTTTCTCTATGATCATTTTCCATTTTCTCAGTTCCACTTACCATAAAGATGCACTTTGCAGTTCTACAATTACTGTCCATCTGTTTCTTTACATATGTTGTTGGTCCCCTTTATTCTCTAAAGGACAGGACCACCACAGATCCAGTACATTTTGGGTGGTGGATCATTCTCAGAACTGCAGTTACAGTGATGTGGTGATGGTGTGTTAGTGTGTGTTATACTGGTGTGAGTAGATCAGACACAACAGTGCTACTGGAGTTTTTAAACACTGTGCTTAATTTACTGTGTTCATTTACTGTGTTCATAGATTTTAAGTCAGAGAAGGAAGCTCATCTGTTGTTTCAAAGTTTGCATTTGTTCATCATCCATCATCAATGTTCAAGGATGCTAC
Organism: Leptodoras oyakawai; assembly: GCA_024363135.1. NCBI lineage: Eukaryota > Metazoa > Chordata > Actinopteri > Siluriformes > Doradidae > Leptodoras > Leptodoras oyakawai. Next base: position 5,998,847 of record JANCOA010000009.1, on the reverse strand, counting down.
ATACAGGATGCTGGTGACTGGACATTTTTGGTTGGTGGACTACTCTCAGTCCAGCAGTGACACTGAGGTTCTGACACTGAGAAGTCCAACAGCACTTCTGTGTCTGTATATAAGGTATATAAGGCCTTGCTCACACCTGGCATTAACATGTGTCCTGGGTGATTATATTGCAAGTGGGCAGTGCTAAGTACATCAGTTTACACCTAGCATTAGAATGTGACTCCACATGCATCCCAACTGAAATGTATTTCCCCACTCTATATGCACATAAACACAATGTCACACAGACGCCAACGGCACTTCCACATTCCAATTCCCAGCATGCTCTTTGGTCGCCTTTGTTCTGTCTATGCTTGCCCGTTTTTACCCTGGACTGTTTATCACTGTTTTTGCTCTGCCCTTTTGTTCTGCTTAAGCTTGCTGGTTTTGACTCTGGACTGTTTATTACTCCATTTTTTGCTCTGGCCTTTTACCTACTACAGCTTACAGATATCTTTGCACCTAAACTGATCTGCTTATTCTGTGCCTTTGCCTCATTAAAATCTGTTAGCTCCCTGCCCTCTTTCTCTTCATCTCTGCTGTCATGACACACAACATTATCATTTGCAAAGACCAAATGAGTTAATGAGTAAACTGGAGGGAAGCAGAAATGTATTCTCCATGGTTGGTCTGTTGTAAATTAAAGAAGGGTAAAAAGGAAAAGAAATACAGAAATCAGTACTTTTATATGATTTACTATAATTCCATGGGCATGCTACTTCCACATATACAGGGCCAGACAACATACCCGAGGAGTCACGGTATACTGTTTATATGGAACAGATCCATCTGGCTGTGATACTGTAGGGGACAAGAGTCAACACATAGAGACTCCCAGAAGGGCTTAGCAGCCCCCAATCAGAGGTGACGATGCTCACTTGGCCGGAGTCCTACTTAAGTGGGAGCTCGGGCAGGTTTTTGCCATCACACTAGCACATGTTAGGGTTCGCTGGTTCTCGTAGCGTCCTTTGGGCGTGAGGTAATTTGTTGAGGGACAGCAAATCTTTGCCTTAAAGTGTGACCTCTCCTCTCGCCTCTATTTTCCCCTTCGGGGTGCTCGCTACTGTCTCCAGTTTCCTGCTCTCCCCCACTGAAGAAGGGAGAGTCTCATCTTTTCTCTCGTTAGGGACTCTGGTTCTGGTAGCGTCAATTGGACGTGAGGTAATTTGCTGAGAGACCGCTAATCTTGGCTTTCTTTTGTCACCTCTTTTCTCGCCTCTCACTGATCGAGATGAGGTTTGTCATCATTGGAGGCAATCTCAATACAGAGAGATATCGGGATGAAATTCTGCAACCTGTGGCAATCCTATATCCCCACAGTCTGGGATCGAACTCTATCCTGCAAGATGACAATGCTTGCCCCAACAGAGCAGGGTTTATCAGAGGCTACCTTCAGAATTTGGGAGTGGAAAGGGGTCTCACCACGGGCGATGAGCTTCAAGGACTCCAACAGGGGCATCTGTCCACCGCTGAATATTCCCTCTAGTTCCGTACCCTGGCGGCTGCTAGTGGATGGAACGAGCCTGCTCTCCTCTCCCAGTATAAGGCTCAACTCCAGAAGGAACTCGTGGGGCTTGTACTTCGTCTCAATCTGGAGCAACTCATAGAACTAACTATCGAGCTCGATCATAATTGTACCACCTGGAGCCGTGTTGGCTGTCAGGACACCCCAACAGCCCAGACTGTCAAGGATACCTCGGTCCCCATGGAATGGGAACGAGCCCCATTGTCGGCTCTAGAACACCGTGAGCGCATACCTAACCACCTCTGTCTCTACTGTGGTGCTAAGGATCAACAGATCGGAAACTGCGCTCTCAGACTGTCCCATCGCCCTAGTAAGAGCCAGAACAAGCCTTGGAACATGTCCATTCGCAGCCAGATGAGCACCAATTCTCCCATTTCCAAAGTCTCAGCCAAGTTAACTGTGCGAGTGGTCCTACCCCACTCTGATCTGTTTCTCTCAGATCTTGTAGATTCTGGCGCCGAGGGTGACTTCATTGATGCCGATTTTGTCAAAAGACACAACATCTCTACCACCCTCATGCTCAAAACTCATCATGGGTGCGGATGGTAAACCCCTGGGTTCTGGTCGTATTACCCGCTGCACTGTGCCCATTTCCATCCACGTGGGTCTGGTACACAGCTAAAACTGCAGTTTTTTCGTCACCACAACTTGCTCTACTCCCATAATTTTGGTCGTCAATGATGTCCTCTGGGAATTCCTGGGAACCTGTGTCATTGTTTACCTGGATGACATCCTGATCTATTCCCCGGATCTCTCAACCTATGTTACTAACACCAAAAAGGTGATTAGCACCCTCATGTGAAACGGCCTCTACATAAAAGCCGAAAAGTGTGAGTTCAATCAGGAAAGCATCGCCTTCCTCGATTAACTGATAAGAGCTCAAGAGGTCAAGATGGACCCCGCTAAAGTGGACGCCATTCTTAAGTGGACCACACCCCGCACCTTAAAGGAGCTTCAGAGCTTCCTGGGGTTTGCCAAATTTTTCCGGCGTTTCATCCGGTCGTTTAGCCTGATGGCACTGCCCCTCACGACCCTCCTCAAGGGGAAACCCAAGTTTCTGCTTTGGAACGAAAAGGCGGACCAAGCCTTCAGGAGGCTCAAGTTGGCGTTCACCATGGCTCCCGTCCTGGCTCATCCGGACCCAGAGCTCCAGTTTCAAGTAGAGGTCAATGCCTCCTCAGTTGGGGTAGGGGCCGTGCTCTCCCAGCGTCAGGGCACTCCACCTAGGCTACACGCCATCGCTTACCTGTCCCGCAAGCTCTCGCCAGCTGAAAGAAACTATCACATGGGCGACAGGGAGCTGCTAGCCATTAAATTGGCCTTCGAGGAATGGAGGCATTGGCTCATGGGTGCCAAATTCCCGATGCTGGTTGTCACTGACCATCGGAACCTTGAATACTTAAAGAGTGCTCGCCGACTCAATGCCAGACAAGCCGATTGTTTTTCAATCGTTTCGACTTCCTGGTGACCTACAGACCGGGTAAAGACAATGTTAAGGCAGACACGCTCTCCCGGATCTTCGATCCCCCCGATAAGGCCATTCTCCCTGTCAAGAGCATCCTACCTCCTCAGGAGTTCTGTAACGCCCTCTCCTGGGAGATCAATGAGCGAATCCATAGTGCTAACACTATGGAGATTTTTTGTTCCTGATCTATTCACTAAGGAACTCATCATGTCCGTGCACACCAATCCCGCTGCCGGTCACCCAGGGGAGAAAAGGACCATGGATAAAGCGGAGCAAGTACTGGTGACCTACTCTCAGGAAGGATGCAAACAATGTTATCACCTCATGTGCCACCTGCGCCACCTGCGCTGCTTCCAAAACTCCATGTAGGCTCCCTGCCATCTATTTCGTCACTGACCTCCCACAGTCTGAGGGTAACACAGTCATCCTCACTGTAGTCGACAGGTTCTCTAAGGGAGTTAAGTTCCTGGCTCTTCTGGCGATTCCGTCCGCCTTCCAAACGGCCGAACTCCTTTCCCACAAGGTTTTCTGTCACTACGGCCTCCCCAAAGACATTGTTTCCGACTGTGGCCCTCAATTCACCTCCGCAGTCTGGGAAGCCTTTGTTAAGAAGCTGGGAGCCCCCATTAGTCTGACCTCGGGATATCACCCTGGGACCCCAACCCATCCAACGCCCCTGCCGTCGACGAATGGTTCCGCCAGAGCAAGGAGATCTGGGCCACTGTCCATCAGTGAATCACAGACTCAAACAAAAGATCCAAGGCTAACGCTGATCGTCGTCGCTCAGAGGGGCCCAAGAATGCTGCTCCACCCGGGACCTGCGACTCAAGGGGAATCGCAAACTGAATGCTCACTATGCCCGTTCCCTATCTCCCGCATTATTAATGAGGTCACCGTCTCTCTCAAGCTCCCTCCTCATCTCCACACCTCACCCTCCTTTCACACTTCACTCCTCAAACCACACACTCCCGGGCCCTTAGATCATACACCTCACCAACAGTTTGCACATTAGACACCCCATGACTCTCCCATATACACTATTTCTGAGATCCTTGCCTCACATCGCACTCCCCATGGGCTCGAATACCTCATCGTCTGGGAGGGTTTTGGTCCCGAAGACAATTCTTGGACTAAACGGTCCGATGTCCTCGACAAGGCCCTCCTCATCCCTTAGCTCCTCCTAGGCCCACGTCTCCTCCAGTTCCTCGTCCCAGAGGTAGACCCCCTCGCACCTCAGTCTCCTCTCCTGCTAGCGTAGTTCCCAGTGTGCCCACTCCTCTCCCTAGGGGCAATCCTCCTCACCCCTTAGCTCCTCCTAGGCACACGTCTCTTCCAGTTCCTCGCCCTAGAGGTTGTCCCCCTCGTAGGTGTAGCTCCTCTTCCCCGTCCCGCCCTCCCCGAGATGTCTCGCCTAGGCCGTTTGTCGTTGACCCCTCTGGGGCCCCCTTAACGACCTTTTCGGCCATTTTGTAGGTTAACAGGAGCAGCAATCGTGAAAATTTTCTCGTCTGAGTAGAAAACAAAATCGACTGCGCTCTGCGGAAATTTTGCTGCCGGCTTGACGCTCCGCAGAACCAGTATCTCTCAGTCGCTTCAAGAAGTCATTTAACGTTGTCTTCTTCCAATTCTTTGTAGGAAATTCCTTTATTAGCCTTTTAGCACCGTAGCCTTTTAAAAAGAACACATTTTTTTATCAAAATCCGGTCCTCTTTCATCAAAACCATTTTGTTAATACATACAACTGTCGTCTGCTCTTGTTGCCATGGAAACCGTGCAGGTGGTACTCGACCCATATTAAACTTTTCAAGCACAATAAATTCGCAACTGAATGGCAGTGCACTGTGTGAAAAATAATTTTAGACGTTTTTATTTTGATGGATTTATGCCAACCTTTTTTTTTAAACACAGTGTATATCTTTAACATCTACAGCCTTCTTCTTTGCAAAAAATCTCAAACTCAGACAGACTGGATGGAGAACATCTGTGAACAGCAATTTTGAAGTCTAGCCATAGATTCTCAATGGGATTTGGGCCTGGACTTTGACTGGGCCATTCTAACACAAGAATATGCTTCGATCTAAACCATTTCATTGTAGCTGTAGCTGTATGTTTAAGGTATTTGTCCTGCTGGAAGGTGAACCTCTGCCCCAGTCTCAAGTTTTTTGCAGCCTCTAACAGGTTTTCCTCCAGGATTGCCCTGTATTTAGCTCCATCCCTCTTCCCATCAACTCTGACCAGCTTCCCTGTCCCTGCTGAAGAAACGCATCCCCACAGCATGATGCTACCTCCACCATGTTTCACAGTGGGGATGGTGTGTTCAGGGTGATGTGGAGTGTTAGTTTCCTGCCACACATAGCATTTTGCATTTAGGTCAAAAAGTTCAACTATGGTCTCATCTGACCAGAGCACCTTCTTCCACATGTTTGCTGTGTCCCCTACATGGCTTGTGGCAAACTCCAAATGGGACTGGCTTGCTTCTTGCCACTCTTTCATAAAGGCCAGATTTGTGGAGTACACCAGTAATAGTTGTCCTGTGGACAGACTCTCCCACCTGAGCTGTGGAGCTCTGCAGCTCCTCCAGAGTGACCAATGGCCTCTTGGCTGCTTCTCTAAATAGTGCTTTCCTTGCCTGAGCTGTCAGTTTAGGTGGATGGCCATGTCTTAGTAGGTTTGCAGTTGTGCCATCCATTTTTGGATGGACTGAACAGTGCTCTGTGAGATGTTCATAGCTAGGATATTTTTTTATAACCTAACCCTGCTTTAGACTTACTGCTTCACACAACTGTGTTTAAGCTTTTAAGGTTTAAGCTGCAGATGAATAAGTCCTTGTTCTTTACCTACTGCTAAAGAGATTGTTATGTTTCACTTCATACAACCAGACCTAAAGGTTGTGGGCTCTGAGGTAGGTCATAGTGGTCACAGTTTCCTTTATATGAAAGTGACATTTAGCTCTATACATACATAAAAGCTAAAAGGCAAGGCAAGTGAAGTATACAAAGTTTCTACAAAAACAACAGCTACAATATACTACTACTACTGTGTTGGATTTTCTGAATCCAAGCATCAATAGCAATGCTTTAATCAAAACAAATATGTCTATTCTGCATTTGTAATAAGAGGTTTGGGCAGGACATGTTTACTGTACAGCAAAATGTGGAAACTCTACAGTAAATTGAATCCACTGAATCTCCAGAAATGAGAACTTTAAACTTGTTTATAATATAGACAGGCCTAAAGTTATCTTTTATTCTTTAAATTGAACTTATATTACCTATAACTTTCTCAGATTCTCATATTCTTAATGTCCTTGTACTGATGAAGACATACATACTCGTGTCTACATTTTCATAGCTGAGGATGCAGACGTCTCGTTTCAAAACGAAGACTTGAAACCTAGGTTATTTTAGAGTTTCAAGAGTAGTGCAATTATTACATTACATGAGATGAAAGATGACAGTAAAGAATGTGTTTAGTGATTGGGTTTCACGCTTTACACGCGGGGGTGGACTTGCAAGCTTAAGTTCATGAGAACACAGGAAGTTTGTGACAGAAAAACATACTCTACATTCTGCCCTTAATAACATCTATCACCCTTAACCACAGATCTGTCACTTGCCATAGGCATAAGAACAGTTTTGAGCACAAATACTGTATGTGACATGTAGCAGCTATTCTATGGGATGGTGGTAATTCAACATGGTTAGAAACTGGATTGACGTGTCCAAGGAATATTTAATCATTGGCTTAGTTTGCATGAAAGAAGTTGCAGGTGAAGGTCCTTGGTGAACAAGCAGACGATTTGTCTTCAGCTTAGCCGTGGATGTCTTTTTGATTTATACATTTGGATTCGAGCTGTTTGCTGTAATCAGACCTGCACCACTTCACAGGATTATTGACTTCTCCTCATCTACTGCTGACTGCTGGAGCTTCAGATGGATGGGCAGGGGTAACAGTCAACAGGTTTAGTAGAAGCACAGTTACCAGAACGGTAGTGGTGGAACCTCGTGATACTGGCAGACAGGGTTGGGGGAGTTTCTATAAAAATATATTCTGATACAATTACTAATTACCTGTTACAATGTATTCAGTAACCTAATACAAATATCACAATATTAAAATAATGTGACCTGATTACTTTCCATTACTTTTGGTGATGTCGTTCTGCTTTTCTGCTATAAATACAAAATAAGGGCAAAATTTTCACCCAGGCAAAGCATTATCGTCCACTAGAGGCCATGATAATGAATTGGCAAGTGGAAGATTAGCTGTGGTTTCTCTAGAGACCAGAGTGGTGGTGTGAGACTTGTTGTTTCAATGGAGAGGGTTCTGGCTGCAGACTGGAGCTCCACTCTCTACATGAAACATATCACCTCCGTTTTCAACAGGAAACTCTCTAACCCTAACCCAGCTATTTCCTCATCATTCCATGTGGAGGTTGTGTGTTTCCTGTCTAGAGTGGAGCTCCTGCTTGCAGCCAGACACTCTGATTCAAGTTGTGAAGTATTGTATCTAATTTATTGCATAGTACCTGATTATTTCATCTAAATGAATCTGCTGTGAGAAGCAAAAAATATTTCAATTTAAATGGACTTTTGAAGACGTGCTGAGTTTGAGTGTGATGAGTGACAATGTGAAACTTGTGGTAAGGATGAAGGTTCACTGCATTGTGGGCAGATGCCAGGAAGCTCTAGCACAACGCAGACGTACATACATGTACTGTGTGATGAAGTTCAAGGAA
>JANCOA010000009.1:5798432-5810584 GCA_024363135.1 Leptodoras oyakawai | reverse complement strand
TAGCGCCCTGTCTAGGGTTGGTTCCTGCCCTTGCGCTCAGAGTTGCCGGCTGGGCACCGGCTCCCCCGTGACCCCGTCACTCGGAAAAAGCGGTACAGAAAATGACTGACTGACTGACTGACTATTATATATATAAAAATATTATTGTACCACATATATATTATTATTATTATTATACACAGTATTGACACAATCCAGCAGAACATCTTCAGCATGCCTTAGCATAGATTCAAGCCTCTGGAATTGACCTGGAGTGATGAACACTGTTCCTCCTAAAGCTTTTCGATCAACAGTGATGATGATGGAGAGAGCTGTCTAACACATGGCTTCAAAATCTCTCAGAGGTGTTTGTCTGGGTTGAGATCTGATGAGTGTGAAGGCCGTAGCATTTACAACGATTTACATCTTTTTTTTTTTTTTAAACCGTGACAGTGAGCCCTCATGCCCTGCAGATAGGGTCGGAGTTGTGCAGGAAGAGACCACACCCATCAGGATAGAAGCAAAGGCAAACCTTTAACAACCTTCCTGCAAAGCATAACAGAGCCACTGGTTTTCCTTTAATTTTTCCCTCGTCTGTATATACTAACACTTTGCAAGACTAGTCGCAAATCAGTGTGATTAATGCGACATTTATGGCAGCTGGCTACTTTCTTACTTATGCTCCAATTGAAGGCACAGTCACAGGAAGTAAAATAAACACAATCACTGAACTCCATGGAGGTTTGCTCTTTTAGCTCAGGAGCGGCTTCTCTGAGATGCCGCATGCACCAAAAGTCCCACCCACTGTCTTTGACTGGCAGGCGTTCTCCTCGGCAATGAATATGCATCCGCGGGTAGAACTGCTAAAGCATTTCAGCTGGGGTACAGTTGAAGCGTGACTGCGAGGAAGCGCAATCACAAAGGGAGGCACTGCTATTAAATTTTTCAATATGGCAAAACAGAACCTGTAAAAAAAAAAAAAAACACTGAAAATGAATTGTCACAAGGATTTCGCTGTTCGGTTTTAAATGGAACGGCCGTTGTGCAATCATGTCTGGGGAAATGCGCGGTTTCCTTCTGAACTTGAACTATTCCTGGACTTATGTGTGCTCACTTGGAAAATACGATTGCAAATAGATGATTGAATTAGCATTTCAAATTAGCAGCCAGATTTGAATAAAGTCTGGATTATGCTACTGTAAAAGCAGCTGTACAGAGAAAATGACAAGGATTCAATGAATCAGACACGTCGTTTATTATTGATATGTTCGTCCCCGCCTGTGGCAACTGGGGAGCCAAAATCCACATGATTTCTTAATGGCTTCTGACACATCCATTATTCAATATGAAATACCCTGCAAGTTTATTTTACTCTCCGCTCTTTCTCATATCGCACTGCCATTTCGGATGCGGACGATATTTATTCGGTACTGTTGTGTGAGAGAGAAATGTTTCTATCAATTTATCATGGGCCCAGCTGCAGACTTGAGTGATGGTGGAACGGATTTCAGGAGAATGGTTTACGGTATAGACATATTTGCGTACATGTTGGCGTGGCTTGGAGAATTTATACGGTTTATCTGATGATCGGGCAATCAGAAAATATACCTGCTAATGACTGCCATGTTTAAGAGACACGTGGGAAACTCTGGTTGGTTCTCTGCCAATCGAGAAAAACGGTCTTGTGCTTCGGTCACGTTACAAACAGAGATGGCGATATCTGAACTGGAAACGGATAACGATCGCAAAACACTCCTCGGTTCCTCTAGAGTTACTTATGATGCTTGAGGGCTGAAAACAGATACACGGTACTGACTTACTGGAAGGGTTGAGAGGAAATGGGGAGGTAACCGATGACTAACTGTTATGCCTGTGCCGGATGATGGAATGCAAACATTCAGGTCAGGCTCTGTCTGCGGCGTGTGAGGAAAAATGAGTCAGAGACCTGAGAAGGATGAGAGAAAAACAAGTCTTTCGAATTAAGATAGTGAAAGGACAAAGGTGGGCTTGGTAGGAATGCCAAGGTAGGAGGTGATGGCACCAATCTAGCGCTGGCCTTACAGACGACTCTGCGAAACCTGTTCGACATCCTCTAGTGCCGGCATGTGCCGGAGGCGAGTGCATAATCAGAGCAGAGGCGGAAATGGATTGGGTATAAAAGGAATATGAGCTGTGATTTAAGACACTGATTGCATGACTGAGTTTCAGTGTCTTCACCATTTCTTTCGTTTTTTGTTTTTTTTTTTGAAGCCACAAATTAAAATTTGAATCAGTGAGAGACGTTATGTACGTCTCGTACATACTGTCAAAACCGTCAAACAGGCTAAACAACGAGTCTCTGTGGGTCAAATTAGAGTGTGGTTCCTTCCTGCAGTACATCAGCTTCCGAATTGTTTGACCATTAGTGCTGCGGTTTCACATGCAGCAGGTTGGGGGTAGAGTCGCTGCATAATTCATGTCACCTGCTCTGCCTGACTGAAGATGTTAGAATCGCAGATGCTTGCGTATTTTCATTTTAATAACTTTGGAGATGTGTGGAATACATTGCCACGCAGCTCTTCCTCCAAGAATCCTGCAGTTTTTGTTCAATGCTTCCTTCTGACATACCTCGCTGTTGTTTTATCTCAGCCATGACAGAAAGGGAATGGGGTTCGCTGTGGCGGATCAGATAGTTTAGCGCCGCTGCTTTTGAAGGAGGCTTACCATAAACGTGAATGGGAGAATTTCATTCTGACACCGTCTTACTCACATGCAGGGGTGTGAGTAAGCATTACAGGAAGTGTCTCATTATTTTTGTAGTTTGGAACTGGCGAGGCGAGGCTTGATTCCAGGTTCAGCGTGTAAACCGTTTTTTGGACTGCTGTACATCAGGAGGCGCCTTTTTGTAGTGCTTCTGTCTAAAAGCGTCTGTTGCAGTTCCAGCAACTGTCCTGGACGGTTCCTGAAATGAGGGATTTAACACAGTCTGTATGTATGGCTCCGAAAGGCAATTGAAGAATGCAGAAATATTTCTCTGCAAGTCTCCTTCTTTCATTTTCCCTACATAGAGTTAGGAGTTCTTTGAGTGCCATTTCATAAACATATCATAAGGTTATAGGTGTACAGGGCATCTCGCTCGTATATATATATATACATACTGTGTATGAGGAACAAAAACAGCAACAACAGATAAATTCACTCCCCCACTTTAATATCCAGCAAAAACACAGACGCACTAGAATTTCAGCTTAAGGCCACCCAGCCCTTATAATGATCTCCCTTTCGAACATGCTTTGATTTAAGACGCGCCTTCTTCAAAGGAACACAAAAGCAGGGGCTCAGATTGGGATCTGACACAGAACCCAAGTCTTCATAACCGTAGATCCTCTTTGATTCCCCTTACGGCTCCAGCTGCCTGACAGGCGGCTGTGTTCGTCTGCACCTCCAGCAAGAAGATACCGCTCATCAGGGAGAGATCTCTGGAATGAAAATACGACCTTCGTATAATATCATGTTACAAATATTGAGTTGTGTCACGTACGCTTCTCCGCGTTTCCCTACCGCTTTATTTTTCTCCATTATGCCACACCGAGAGCTGAAGTGCCATCGTGCATCTGTTTGTAGTTAAGAGCTGCTGGAGGGAAAATAAGCAACCTTTATAAGTACCATATGGTTTAACTTTGTTACTTATAAAACCATTCACCTGAGTGAATCTCCACAGCGCTCTGAGCAGAGATGAGTCAGACTTCAGAAGCTGTGCATGTGCTACTGATAATGTGTGTGTGTGTGTGTGTGTGTGTGTGTGTGTGTGTGTGTGTGGAATTTTGCCCAGTGTGTTTTCATTGCCCACTGCAAGTCTTCACTTGACTAACTCATTCACTCCTGTAGTTAATAATGCGGTGTGACTTCCTCTGCATCTGTGGTATTCCAATAAGCTCCAAATACATAACATTCCTTGCTTAACGGTCCTTATAGCTACATCTTATTCCTGACCCATTAATAATTAGTTTTAAAATGAGACCATTTACAGTTTCACATCAGTGCTTTATACTACCAATGTAGTATGACTACACAATGGATTTTGAATGTGATATAGGAAGACTAAACACTAGTACTGCAAAAAAAAAAAAAAAGACGCCATGTTGGCAGGTCTGAACTCGGACCACATGAATGAAAAATTTATGAATGCCATTGAAAAGTCTTCATTTTCTGAGCTAAAGTCTAGCCCTGAGCTAGTTTGTAGCCCACTGAGTGCCTCTTATTTACATAATGTATATAAATGTATTGTAATCGGATAGCGGAAGCTGCTATGGAAGCTGCTTCATGTTTAGAAGACTAGAAAACTGCCCCTTTTTGTACTTTGTACAAGTCCCTGGTAGTATTTCATTCTAATACTGTACAAAGTATGTTAAGAAATACTTTTCTAGGTGGGTATCCAGAGCCTGATCCACCAGATGTTGCCCCCTGCTCTACGGTATGCAATAGACCTAAATATAAATGGAAAGTCGATCCTTTGGTATGCCTTTGCTTTTTTTCCCATTCCCAGAAGATGGTCTTTATTTTCATCCTGTTATCACCTGTACTTCAGTTGTCAGGACTGATTATCGAAATGCCAAGAAAGTGTTTTGACAAGTGCCATAGGAATTTTAAAACCGGCTCAAAGCACACAATGGATCTAATCCTAGAATAAGCACCAGAAGATCTGCCTCGGTGTCTGAAATCTCATTCCTGACCTTTCCACAAATTTGGTAAAAGCAACAGCAACAACATACTGTAAGAGAGTAGATAGTCTTTGAACCGCTTTTACCCGCCAACATTTTAACCCTTGCGCTTTCATGCCAGAGACACCGTTACAGGCAGCAAGTTAAGAAGCGGCGGTGTGAAAAAGAACAGCAGCCGGAGCTCGCTGCCTACAGGCTGCAATACCTGCTGTTTCATGGGCATTTGAAATTTCATTTGAAAGGAGAGAAACCAAGCTGAAGATTCTTCTGAACCGTGAGAGGAGATAAATCCGGCTTTGCTTTGTTGTTTTAATCATGTGAGGTGAAGCGGTGTAGACGCTGCCATAAGAAACAGCAAGAAACAGAAACAGAAAGGGAGCGAGAAGGAAAAACAATACCCCTTCCCAACCAAACGGCAAGGCACCCTGGATTGGGTTACAATAAAAGCATACACTTAAAATATGATTTAAAAAACACACTTCTGTTTCATGTCCAGGAACCCAGTCCAGCAGGACCACATTCTTTAATAAAGACAAACACCTGCAGAATTTAGTACAAATCCAACATCGCGTTCAATAACGGCTCAGGAGGAGCACTCTGATTCAGGGATTTCTATTTAAGCACAAAAAAAGCAGTCTGCTGTCAGTCATGTACGAGTCCAAACCTTTCCTTACAGCAGCAGTCCGAATTACTCACAGGCATTACTCACAGCTGGCTGGCTAACACGCACAACATTCAGCAGGTCTCTATGGGACAGTGTCACCCAGATGGTACATCGGGCGTGCCGTCTCTGGGGGTCAGAGTGCGTGTTTCGGCTGTTGGGTGAAACATGCAGGGAAAGGAATAATACTGCCACTGCCCCGAATGACAGCTGTTCTCCCTGAAGCGTCACACTTTCAAGGCGTGAAGAAAAAAAAAATCTGGGTCGCTCAGGTCAGTCCGAAGAAGACGAATATCAAGCAGGCGTCTGAGGTTTACAGCCAATCCAGAGAGAGGAAAATCCAAAATAAGGGCCTGACAGGACAGTGTACATCAAACAGAGTCGTACATCCCAGGAGCCAAAGTGGTGAAGATGAGGAGGACGGAAGAAAGAGATGAGGGTTAAATCAAAAGTTCCACCCTGACATCTGGACCCAAAGCCAACTCTAGCGTATTCCTTGGCACAGTCAGTCAGCGATGTTGCCGTGCCAACATTACAGGAACAAGTAAATCCGAAAAAGCACGAAAGAAATGTGTCTTATCTATACACAAACCCTTAGAATGTGTCAGTTATTTTAAGATACCAGCAGAAGATAGGAAGATAACAGCAGAACAAAAGCATTTGTTATCGACTAAAAAGACTAAAAATCAATCTATCTACTAAAAAGTATCTTTTGTTCCATCGGCTCAGAAATCCAAACACAGATCTTAAGACCCTTGTGCTCGGTTATAAATAACAATTTATTTATAACTATTTATTTCAACGTGTTACTCGTTTCAGTTCTCTGTATAACACGGCTTTTAGTCACATGCTCAATCTCATTCCCTTGTTTACAAACTGTAGTCATGAGACCAGTTTGTGGTCCATATCACACGCGCGGTGCTGCTTTGCTCTCCTGGCCGGAATGTGGGGATGATTAATGTGGCACTCGGAGAAAAATACACCGCTTCTTATCTTTCTGAAACACGCTGCAGGATCTTCTGGACATCTGCGAAAGTGAATTCAGAGAAAGGAGAGACAGAGAACGAGCGAGAGAGAAGCAATCTTAAGCTCCCCACCTGCAAAGACAGACTCTAAGCACATAAGACGCTGCCGTGCCGCAGTACCGGGCTTTGAGTTGAAATCCTAGAATATGAGACATAGAGAAGAACTCTGAGAGTTCTCACGAGCTGGTCTTACCGAGTTAGACTACACGTGCTTCCTTTTAAGGTTAAAAAGATAGCAGCTGGAAGAAGCGCCCCACCCTTTAGAGCTTAACTTTAGTTAGCATAGTGTGTGTTATCACAAAGCGTTTGGCAAATGAGTCCATTATTATTTGACAAAGGACGTGAAAGAACTGGGAAAACTCTTTTATAAAATCTTGTCAGTATTCTGGAACTGTTTGTATAAGCCTATGATAGGCATTATTACCCTTTACTGACTCACTAATAAGACTTATGTAGATTATTTGGCTTGGATTAGCTGTAATGATATGTATTCAAATGCTGTCTAAGGCAAACACAATATGACAAGCTGTGGGTAGTAGCCAAAAGGATAAGACTGGAAATACAGAAGGCAGAAAATAGGTTCCTCTGACAATCTGGGAGAGCTTTGGAGTAGAGACACTGCTCCAGGTGGTCTGGGCACCTGATCGGTTCCTGCCGGATCCCCGGGGGAGACCCAGTACACGCTGAAGAGAATTCATCTTACAGGTGGCTTGGAAAACTCTGGAAAATGAATGAATGAACGGACGAACAAACGAATGAAAGCTGTCAAATTATAAAATGTATTTCAGAAGAAGTCCTCTTCAGAAAAGTCTGGCCAGAACCTTGAAATAGGGGGCATGTGCAAGCTTTCTGGGGTCAGAGAGAACCGCTGAAGAGCTTTATCATCAGCCCGAGTGAATGAAAAATGAAAAATACTTCCTTACCTGTTATAAATTTTTCAGTACTACGGACCTTGCATCATAGGAGCTCTTAGAGCACACTGCCATGAACCAGACCACATCAAGAAAAGATCTAGAGGGAATAATGGGTCTAGAGGAGTTCGTGTATTTAATTTCTTCTATATTAGTAATTAATCACTTCTGGTTTGCTGGTTTGCTGTTACACCAAAAGAATATATTATGCACAGTTCTAAAGAGAGAGAGAGAGAGAGAGAGAGAGAGAGAGACACCTAATGGCAGGACTGATAGGTTTGATCTAAAAACCGAAGCTGAAAGAACAGCCAGTAAACCCTGCCACTTCAGCTCTTCCCTTAGGCGTTCTCAAAGGTTGTCTTCAGAGTTTTACAATTCCCAGCCATAAAACTTTTCCGCATGTGGCAAACTAGGAAAACAAACCAGGCTCTGCAAAGTTTGTGTACGGTTAAGAGACGGTCGGTGGCAAGGGGAAGAATTCCAGGTTCTGATGAAAGGCAGCCAGGGGCTACGAGCATGCATCTGCTGGAACACGGCATACCATAGAGGGAGGGCAAATTCCCAGCAGGCTCGATAGAATACGTTTGTACAGATTCCCATCAGAACACTTCATTAACGTAAGAAAAATCCAGCTCTTGATCATTAGAATCCTTGCAAATTTTTGCACGGCCGTGAGTCAACGAACCGCACCTGTTTTACTCTTAACTTTCTCTACTCTTCAACTTTCTTCAGCAAAACACCGCTTGAACAGTATGCAAGGGCTGCGACTAATTTATCGCATGAAAGGATGCATCTCTCTCTCTCTCGGCCTTGTGGGAGTCGAACTCGGCGGCTGGCTGCCATAATCATTCTCGCTGTGACTACAGAAAGCATTACCGGTAAAATCCAGCAATGGCACATTACCCCATGCGAGAGATCGAGCAACGTTCTTTTCAGACGATTTTAAAAGAAAAGGCATCATATAGCTGTAATGTACAACAGAAATTATGAGCAACCTTTAATTAAAGCCCGTTTCATTTAATTGAGGGAGAATGTTTACTACAGGAAGTGTAATAACTCCTTCCTGCAGCTTTTTATTGGGCTTGCCCTTGCAATTTAAGCCTTAATTAAGTTTGGTTACACAGGCTCTGTAAGATTTTACAAAACCTGTAGTTGAACTCGCCCTCCCTCTCTCAATCAGAGATAAAGCTGTCAAATTTCTCATTTTCGTGAATCTGGATTTTTTTTTTTATCCTAAGCAGCTGTTAAATCTTATTCATTACACAGAGTAGCAAAGACAACAGTTCAACTTTCAAAAGCCTAATTTACAGAGTGGTTATAAAACACCAGTACAAAGTTGTGGGCGGATGGCTCCGGGTGGCTGGGGGATACCGTTTGACCCTGTTTCATTAGTGTTATGTAGCACGATAAGGCACACGGGAGAGATAAATGGCATCGACCCAGCCTTCCACACAGGATAGACATAATAGACTGGGCTTTCAGACACAATGCAATTTGGTCCAAGACTACACTTCTTCTGTCAATAGTCATGCTCATCCTCTTTTTTTTTTTTTTAATGGCTGTTCCTCAGAAAACCTATAAAAACATACAAGCAGCTGTGCCTATTCCATTTTTCTTTCTTCAAAAGCAAAGGGTTTTTTCCCCCGACTCAGCCTACACACTTACATATGCGTAGCGAAGACATTAGGTCACTACCGTTACGGGAAATTTATGCAAAGAATTCTTTAGCATTTTGTGGCTTTGTTTTGAACTAGAGGAACTGGCGGATCTGTTCCTCAATCACAACTGAAAGGCAAACGCGCTGACGTGACCCGAACTCAATGTAGACCACAGACTGGAGGCACAAATGAGGTAAACAATATCATCACATGACTTTTATGCTGCTATTCTCATCTGCCTACATTATTAACAGTCACATCACATGATAAACACTGCCATAAAGAGATTGCCACACATTCTCTCACACACACACACACATCATAAACTCTCAATCAATACTGTATAGTTTAAACAGTCTAAATATTGTAATGCGCTCTTTTCCATGGAATGGCTTTATTTAATGTTCGGTAATTTACTGGCATTTTTAAAGGGCTTTGTAAAGAGGGAATTCCTGTAGTATAACACTCGGGCAGGCAGGGAAAACCAGAACAATGGTGGGAATAACCTGAAGAAACCACTGTACTTTCTCACACACACCCTTCATTTACATTCTGCCCACCTGGACACATCAAAAACAAATCTAAAAGCAGGAAACAACATGGTTTGAACTGAGCACAGGGTGAGAAACGTAAAAGGACAGGGTAAAAAAAATATTAATCATGCCATTTTGTGTCCAAAGTATTACTTCAGGAAAGAGAGTGGCAGGTAAACCATGGAGAAATGCTATATGCATATCACAGACACCATCAAAGCAACAGCTTGCAAAAAGCCAGTTATCCAGTTATCTTACATCCCCCTGGCTGCCTAAAAAGGTTGGTCCACTTTGAATGTCAAACTGAATTGATATGCGCAAAGCTTCAGATGGATATTTGACAGGATTTGATTTAAAAGGCAGGAAGGATTGAAAAAAAAAATATCCTACTGAGATACAAGACCTTTGCTGCAGAAGATATAAATACCAGGACAAACATTAAACATTAATAAAGAACTATCCCGCAGAATACACAGACGGAACTGCTTTTGCAATCAATGACGGAGCTGTTAACAAGTAAATCTGTGTAGCTTACATCAGCGTCGATGCAAATCCAAGGCCCCGTGTGGCACAACACTGAAAACGGTGCGCGCAATTAGTATTATCTTCCAGACAATCAATGCATCCGCCCCAGACGTGGCGTGATTTATAACCCGATCCCAGTAAACAAGGATATAAATGAAACTCCACCACTCCGCGCGTAACAGCTACTGAAAGTGAGCTAAGACCAAACGGATCCCACACACTGAAGTCTGGGCGTGAGTTACAGCCCAGGAGCGTGCGCTGCAGAAACATGTCCATGAGCTTAATTGGACAATCAATGCTTATCCTCTAATCTGACCACTGACTTCTCCATCGATATGTGTTTATTAACAACCAGTAAACGAGCAAAAGCTGCCCAAATGAGCCTAGTTATAGCTCCTTAAACACTGCTCCACCAGGCGTAAGGTGAAATGACATCATTAAAGAGCGAAAGTGGAAGATTTTTGCTGCCTGCGAGTGATTACAGGCGCATTGCGCCTCCTGACAGATTTTTACGACACTCTTGGTATATAGTTTTTCGGTTAATTATATCGCGCAGGCTCAAATGTATCTAATTATTTCCTCACATTTTCACCAAGGAGCACGGAGATGCCGGCTGCTGACTGGCATGTGCGAGTGCACAAATTACTATGTTCTCACAAGCTCAGGGATTTTTGATTTTTTATTTTATAAACTCTCTAACTAGCTGAAGTGTGGAAGTCTTGGTAAGCGAAGATTTGTCCTGATGGCTATTGATTTTGTTTTTGTAAGTGCACCCTGACATCCAGCACACAGCTAGGCCCTGAAGGAACTTTGGTGCCATTCGGAATTAGCACTTCGGGCCCTTTTTTTTTTTTTTTTATAAGCTTCTGCATTCGATTGTGACAGAGTCACGGATGAAAAGGCGAATTTCCAACCAACCTGAATGTGAAAATGGGAATTTCTTCTTCATCAGCAATTCTGGCTTGCATCATTACCTAGCCCACATGAATACACGTATAAAGACAAAGCAATATACAGCTCTTGGTGCATCTGCTGACTGCTGACGGGATTTTTTTTTCCCTCCCTGTTCAGGAGCAGATACAGTCATCTTTCAGCCTGCAGTCTGACAATAAAGTTGTCTCTGCTGCGTGGCATGGCTTACAGCACTGCGGCATTAGAGGTATGATGAAAACATGTTGGAGAGTGGCATGAAAGTGGTTTAGATAAAGAAATCGAAAAAAAGGGGGAGCGCTGGAATGGATAAGATCAGTTAGACTTAAATAAATGAATGCTTAAGGGAAGCTCAGGCAGCAGGTCCTCCATCTCCAGGGCTTCAATTAATCCATTAGCAGATGACAGAAGAACAAGCTCACTGTATAGGCAACAACACCTTGTGTGTGTGTGAGTGTGTGTGAGTGTGTGTATGTATGCAAGGAGGTGTGGAGTTCTGCAGAAAGACAGATGCGTCATTTATCCAATGGACAGAAGAAATTACTGTAAAAGCCATCTCTGGCGCTGTGGCATTAAGAGTGCTGAGGTCTGCCTGCTGACGCATGAATAAGTAATGTAATAATGGATGCCTTACTTAGAGGAAATGTGGATGGATAGCCTAAATGCATAAAGCCCAAACAATACACAGCCAAAAATGTGACTGAGTAATGTCTGCACATATTCCGTTTCATGGAATCATCCGGTTTTAAACAATTATCGTCGCTATTCTGCAAAAGCACAAGGCACAAAAAGCTCAAAGCAGCAAAGATTTTCCTCCATCATGCCCAAACCTCCTCCCACTGCCTGTTAGGACGTCAGCTACAAAGAAATGAATATGCAAATATTAAGTTTTACACGCATCATTTTTGGTTCTGTATGACTTCACACTGGATTTGAAGCAGTTCATATTCATCACATCTGCCTAAGCATGAAGAAATTCACATTTGAATTTTTACATTTTTGTCCCTGAAGTACATCTCTCTCTCTCTCTCTCTCTCTCTATCAGTCTATGTCTTTCCCCCTCTCCCTGTCTCTCTCTCTCTCTATCAGTCTGTGTCTTTCCCCCTCTCCCTGTCTCTCTCTATCAGCCTGCCCCCCTCTCTCTTTATCAGTCTGCCCCCCCCTCTCTCTCTATCAGTCTGTGTCCCCCCCTCTCTCTCTATCAGCCTGTGTCTCTCCCCCTCTGTCTGT
>JANCOA010000009.1:5629749-5642052 GCA_024363135.1 Leptodoras oyakawai | reverse complement strand
TTTGCACACTCTTGGATTTCTCTCAATGAGCTTCAAGAGGTAGTCACCTGAAATGGTTTTTAGGTGTGCCTTATTAGAGGAATTAATGCTTTATCAATGGGGTTGGGACCATCAGTTGTGTAGTAGTCAGGGTACTACACAGCTGACAGCCCTATTGGACAACTGTTTTATAATATGTATTATATTATGATATTATGAATTAACTAGTTTTGATGCCTTCAGTGAGAATCTACAATGTAAATAGTCATGAAAATAAAGAAAGCGCATTGAATGAGAAGGTGTGTCCAAACTTTTGGCCTGTACTGTATCTTATAGGCGCATTGTGCATACATTTATTCATTGTAGTCCATCTGTCAGTGTCGGAGGACCACCACAGGGCCACCTCAGACTAGATAATAACAGGGTGAGGGAACTTTCTCAGCTGTATCAGACATTTTGTAAACAACCAAACATGACTGCCGAGTTGAGAATAGCGAATTAGCCATACACACCCAGCCAAGAACATACTCAAACATCCGGGAGAATGATGAGTACAGTCTTAGACTGTTCACCCTTGCAGGGTAGGTGTGTTGAATAAAGTTGCTGTAAGTGTACAGTTTTTTTTTTTGTTTTTTTTTTACAAAAAAGCCTAACAAAGATGCTTTATCTAATGCACATATACCAGCGCAGCACTCTGGTCTTATGACTGTTTCCACTGAGGATTGGAGAAGAAATGAGCTGACAGCTAAATGCTCCACATATTAGATAAGTCAGTAATTGTATACCTACAAAGTATGAGTTAGGTTTAGGGATATGACAAGAACCAATGCTTTGGTACCAAGTCAATGCCAAAATTCTGAAATGATTTTATACAGTACCTTTAGTACTGTAGGCACCGTAGATGCAGTTCTTCTGGACCTCACCAGGGCAGCGTAACCACCCACAGTGTTCTCGTCTGCTGTTAAATTCCAAAGGAAGAAGGAGAAAGCTTACCAATGTGGAAGAAAAAACATAGATACTTGAAAAATGTTTAAAAAATTGAATGATTTTTAATAATTCAAGGGAAAAATTAAATACTTTTTAATAGAGCAGCTCGGTGGGTAGCACCGTCATCTCACAGCAAGAAGGTCCTGGGTTCGATCACCCAGGTGGAGTGGTCTGGGTCCTTTCCGCATGGAGTCTGCATACTCCGGTTTTGTCCCACAGTCCAAAGACAGCTAGGTGAATTGTAGATACCAAATTGCCCATGATTGTGCTTGAGGTTGGCCTGGAGAAGGTGGGCTCCGCCAGACTCCAAATCCTACCATAGACATGCTCGATCGGCTCCCCCACAACCAATCCTAGTTACGGGATGAGGGACCGTGACAGTGACTTTTTTAATACTTTAAATATTTTGTATTGTTAAGTTGTTTCTTTTTTTATTTCTTGAAGGCTACATGTTGTTGCTGTTGTTTATTGTAATGTTCAGATGAATTTAATAAAGGAGGGCATGTTGAGGACACTTTCTAAAAATGCAGTAAAACCTGAAATCTGTCATTTGTTTATTGACATGAAGCTTTATTTAATGCACAAAAGAACAGAGAATATATTTTCAGTGTTTTTAATGGTGAACTTGATTAGGTTTGTTAAATATAAACAGATTTAGAAATAGAGATGCCTGCAACACACTCAAAAAAAGTTGGGAAAGAGACATAATTAGACTAAAAAAGGTTATACAAGTTACACTGGAAGGTTCCACAATTAGCATTTTAACTGGTAACAGGTGAGGTCATCAAGACTTGGTATAAAAGGAGCATCCACCTTTACAATCAAGTACGTGTCATGGTTCACCACTTTGTACCAAACTTCATGAGAGAATTGTCAATCAGTTCAAATACAATGTTTCTCAGTGCACGATTGCAAAGAATTTAGGTCTTTCACCATCTACAGTTCATAATATCATGAAAAGATGGGATTCAGGGGAAATCCCAGTGCTTGAAGGCCAGGGCTGGAAACTGCTGCTCAATGTGACCATCAAGCCACCAGGCAGTATTGTTTAATATAAGCACATGGGTTCAGCAGATTTTACTTTGTAAAATCATTGTCACTTAACACAGTTCACTGCTGCATCAAGAAATGCAACCTGAAACTGTATTATGCAAGGAGGAAGCCATATATTAATTTTGTGCAGAAATGCTGGCGAGTTCATCTGAGATGAACTGAAATGCTGAAGTCATCTGAGATGTACCAAAAGACATTAGAATCTAGAGATGCAATGGACGATTGGCCGGTGACCGAAATCGGCCAGTGTTCAGCGTGATCGGTCATACCCGGTGATCGGCTGATCGGTCTCGTATAACCGATTCTGTGCCAGTCACATTTAGACTAGTGCTCAAGGGCACCGCGTCACAATGACAGACACAGACTATGAACAGCATAGTGCTTTTACTAACTTGAATTCAAGTCATGTATGTACAGAGCTTTAAACTCTGCTCAGCCACCTGCATGTTTTTTTTATAAGCCTGGTGCTGATGCATGTTGATGATGAGGAAGTGTCCAGTTTCAGTTGTGTTTTTAGTGCTACTTGGAAAACTAAATAGTCTCTCTCTCTATATGTAGTGCAGTAGTAAAGCGGGAGTAGAAATGTATTTCAGTCCTAGTCATGTCTTCAGCACGGAAGTTTTTCACTATGATTGAAGAAGACAACATGCATGGTGAAGTAAGCCATGGAGGAACAACACGAAGTTTAGTAATTTAGTTAGACATTTAAGACAGCATCAATTCTTAGATCGAAAGAAAATTGTAATCTGCCAAAATCTGAATCGGCCAGTCAATTTCGGAATCAGCAACAAAAATGTCATCGGTGTATCTCTAGTAGAAACACGTTCTGTGGTCAGACGAGGCCATATTTCAGCTTGTATTTAGAAAAATGGAAGTCGATTTTAATGTGCCAAAGGACCATCCAGTGCAAAATCCAGCATCTATGATGGCATGGGGGTACATCAGTGCCCACAGAATGGGAAATCTGCATATATGTGAAGGTACCATTGATGTGGAGGCTTGTATTGGTATTTTGGAGAAACTCATGCTGCCATGAAGACAATATCTTTTCCCAGAAACTCCATGTCTATTACAACAGAGCAATGCCAGGCCTCATTCTACACAAGTTACAGTAGCGTGGCTTGACTTGCCTGCCTGCAGTCCAGATCTGTCTCCTACTGAAAAATGTATGGTGCATCATGAAGATAAGAATGAGACAACAGTGAGCACGGACTGATGAGCAGTATTGATTAGTATTTTCACTTCCCAAACGATTAAAAAGTAGAATTAAAAAAGGTGATGTGACCCAGGGGTAAATATGACTCTGTCCCAACTGTTTGGAGTGTATTCCAGGCATCAATTTGTAATTAGTTTGTAATTGATAAATAGAAGTAAAAATCATCACTGAAAACATGGAAAATCTTTTTTTGTCCTTTTGTCTGTTAAATGAAGCTTCAAGTGAATTAACAAATTACAGTTTCAGTTTTTATTGCAATCTTAAAAAGTTCCACAACTTTTCAGGAAATAGGGTTTGTATATGGGATTTGTTGTTTTTTGTTTTTAGCATGGTATTGACTTCGGTATCGACTGATACTGATATCAACTTCTGAATATCTAAATCTAAACTTCTAAAGTTAGAGATTTAGGACCCTTGTAAGCAAAGAATCTCAATTTACCACTAAAAGAGAACAAAAGTGGCAGTAAAAGTTTTAAAAGAGGAACTTTAACTGAGGAACTCCTAAAGTAAGAGCAAGGGCGGGGTCGACCCCATTGCTCCGGACAAGAGCATGTTTAATGAAAGAATATTTCTGTGTGTTATTTCTAAACCAAATCCTGATGCAAGTTATAAATAAAGACAGTTTGTACAAATTTTACATTTGCAGTTTATCTTTGTAGCGTTATTTCCATGTTGCTCAAGTAGTGGAGAATTGTGTAAAGTTCTGCATTATTTAATAGCAGTGGCATGTTTTTAAAGCTTGTTTTCAGTATGTGTTGTACATGGCCGAGACACATTTTATTACTTCCTTGAATCGCAGGGTTCTGCTTTTAGTGTTAATTATGCTTAAAAATTCTGTGTTTTTATTTGCACACAACCGATGCTTAAGGAGTTATTAAAAATTCACAGATTATTTGGTGGATTTAACTGTAGCCTAGTATTATGTGAACACAGCTCCTGATGTAAGCACTAATCAACATTCACTTGGGAAAAGCTTGTATCTCAAATAAGCTCCTTTGAAAAGACAACACATGCATATTTTTTGTTTTCAGAGTTGTACTATGACCGAGGGAACCATCATGAGTTTGTGTCCCTGGTGAAGGACCTGGCTCGGCCAGGCGAGATGAGCCAGTCTCAGACGTTTGACTTTGAGTTCACGCATGTGGAGAAACCATACGAGTCTTACACGGGCCAGAACGTCAAACTCCGGTACGCATCTGAAATGCTATTTATAGAATGTTTCCCTAATGTATAATCACCAGTCTCATAAAAGAAGAGTCATGTTGAAAAATCTCATCTGCATATAGTTTAAGTAATGTTTTCTGTTAAACTCTTTGATCAGATATTGCACTTCAGATGAATTTATTTATTTATTTTATGTCAAAGCTATTTTTTGAGAGCGACTGTCAGCAGAAGGTTAAACGACATCAGCAAAGAGATGGACATTGTTGTGCACACACTCAGCACATATCCAGAACTGAACTCCTCTATTAAGATGGAAGTGGGGATTGAGGACTGCCTACACATTGAGTTTGAGTACAACAAATCCAAGTAAGTTTTTACATTTGTGATTTGTGTAATCAGAAAGTGGGCTATGCAGAGTATTGGGACACAAAGTCTCTGCAATATGATTTCTTGTTACTCCCTGTTTAGCTATCACATGTTCTTCTAATTAAAGCTAGACGTAGCTAATAATTTAAAGGGTCCACAGTACCATCCAAACAGCTACAATTTAGCTAGAGTACGGCATATCATTTTTGCCCCCTTGTTACAGGAGATCCATGAAAACGACTTTTCTGCTTAAACCAAATGTGAGTAACATTCATCAGAAAGCTAGTTTACGGAAGGGGAAAAGTCAAAGTTACTTAATGGGTTAATTAAATATGTAATGTGCTCATGTGATGCTCAGATTAAAAAAAAAAAGGATGGTCAGTTAATCAACAGTAAATATCTAGACAGTTAATTATTAGTCATGTACAACAAGTGACCTGTACACATACACATGTGGACATGAATTTAATAAAATTTTATAACAGTTGTAAAAGGAAGGTTGTTGAACTCATTTGAGGGCCACTCAGTCCAATGTCAGGTGAGCCAGATAAAAAAAAATATATGCCTGTTAAATATGTTCATTTATTGCCATTTATGTGAAAGGTACATTCTGAATGCACAACCAGATTAAGTATACATCACCACCAAAACACAATCACACAAAGGAGCTCATTACCAAAAGTACCTAGCAAATATACAGTACATCACGTCTTGCGTAAGTATTCACCTGCCCCCTTGGATTTGTCATATTGCTTGACTCTACATAAAATAGTATATAATAATAGAAAAGTGAACCTGGGAGTGAAACCGGTCGCAAAATTATTTATTAATGAAACTTTTCAAAGTTATGATTGTATGAATATGTGTCTTTCCTATGAAGTGCCTCAATTCAATATTTTGCAAAGAAACACAGTTTTAACCCTGAGTTTATCACTCTTCTTTGCCTCCTAGTGGAATAAGAGAATGTCTTGTTCTTTTAAATGTACGTCTATAATTATGGACCATAAGACAATTATGAATTATTATTATTATAAAAAGCATGCTGTCTTTTTAAGGCCCCCTGGTATAACGTACGCTTATACATTCAAGTGTTTGCTTATAAATCTGAAAATATCTGCAGATTGAATATTGTTGGATATTAATGCCAGTATGTTTCATGATTTATGGTATCAGTGTCGGCAGCTGTGGAATATTAATGGATTCCAGATTATTTTTACATATCTATGTATCAGATAGACAAGTGTGATGTCTGCACTTGAAAATTCGTTACTCCTCATTTTTTTATGAAAGGATGAATGGTATGTAAGTATTTACACAAGCTCTTAGTAAGTATACACATACCTGCTTGTCTTTTAGGTACCATCTCAAGGATGTGATAGTTGGGAAAATCTATTTCCTTTTGGTGCGGATTAAAATCAAGCATATGGAGATAGACATCATTAAGAGGGAGACAACAGGAACTGGGCCCACTGTTTACCATGAAAATGACACCATTGCAAAGTATGAAATCATGGATGGAGCACCAGTCAGAGGTACCGAGCATTGTACAAAGACAAATCCTTCTCAGATTTTGAAATATGTGTAGCAGCTATTCCAGTTACCTTTAACATTGATGTAATGTTTTGCCCTTAATGAATTGCTATGTAACATTTTATTTCTTTGGTAGTGACATGGTTAACTAAGTGTATGTGTTTATTGTGCATGTACACTAATCAAGTATAACATTATGATCACTTCCTTTCTCTACACTCATTGTCCATTTTCTCACTTCCAATTACCATATAGCTGCACTTTGTTGTTCTATAGTTATAGACTGTAGTCTGTCTGTTTCTCTACACACTTTGGTAGTCCCCTTTACTCTGTTCTCTAAAGGTCAGGACCAGCACAGATCAGGTTCTATTTGGGTGGTGGATCATTCTCAGCACTGCAGTGACACTAATGTGGTGGTGGTGTGTTAATGTGTGTTGTATTGGTATGAGTGGATCAGTCTCAACAGTGCTAGACTTTGTAACCCATGTTCACTTACTGTACACTCTATGAGACGCATCCATCATATTGCTCCACCCTGTAGATGTAAAGTCAGAGACAGTAGCTCATCTGTTGTTGCACAGTTTGTGTTAGTCATCCTCTAATACTTCATCAGTGCTCACAGGATACTGGTGACTGGGCATGTTTGGTTGGTAACACCAACTCCAGCAACCCTGCTGTGTCTGATCCACTCATACCAATACAACACATCACAACCACATTCTGCAGCGCTGAGAATGATCCACCACCCAAACAGTACCTGATCTGACCATTAGAGAACAGAGTAAAGTGGATTAACAAGTATTTAAGGCATCTAAGATATGTGGGTATCTAAGTATGTACAGATACAGATTGTCTACAGAGTGTAATTGTAGAACTATAAAGTGCAGCTCCATGGTAAGTGGAACTGAGAAAATGGACAATGCGAGTAGAGACAAGGAGATGGTCATAATGTAATGCCTGATTAGTGTACATCAGGGTACGAGATAAAAGACTTCGAGAAAATAGTTACAGATTAAATTAATACAAATCAGTGCATCTGATATTAGCATATAAAATGAAAGTAATATGATGGAATTATGAACGTTGGTGGGTTTGCATAACACACATTTGCGATGACAGTACAGCATTTGCACCATAAATGTACATGCTAGTTTGTCTTTCTCACTCTCCTGTCTTTTTATGTTCAGGCGAATCCATCCCAATCCGACTCTTCTTGGCCGGCTATGAAATGACACCCACAATGAGAGACATCAACAAAAAGTTCTCTGTTCGCTATTATCTCAATCTGGTGCTCATCGATGAGGAGGAGAGACGCTACTTCAAGCAACAGGTACGTGCTGTTAAAGTTTCTGTTTCATTCTCAGCCCAGGTTTGTGCACAGTAGTATTTCCTCTAGGTGGAAATCTTCCTGTATTAAGTTGATAATTACCTAAACTTTCCACAATGCGTATGTATTGGCATATGTATTGACACAGTATATAAATACTCAGATACTGAATCTGAAATTCTCTCCCCCTTCCTCAACTTGAAGACAGATCTAGTGATGCATCTTTAATGGCTTCATGTTATAGTGTATCATTTTCCATGCACATTATTTTATATTTAGTCATTTGGCAGACAGGGTTCAAAGCACTATTTTTTCCTAAAATTTTTATGGCAAGTTGGCCTCTAGGAGGTGCATTAACCTAGCGCCCTGATTAATTTGTGTAGTGCCGCCACATGGTGAATCATGTTCAAAGCATAACTCTAGTAGTTCACAAGCTAGCCAATGTTTTGTGATGTAAAAACTTCAAAACTTCACACTCTGCATCATTACAACATTTTTTAGCTACAAACCAGATTTCATGAAACCACGGGGATCATGTCCACAGGGATGCTGACGCACTTGATTATCTCAAGAACCGCTTAAGCAACAATTTTGGATTTAGTATGCTTATTTCACTCGATTCTTGCTCTTTTTGTCACTTTATACAGCGGTCACATTATACACCACAATATCTAGTTATATTGTATACCACAGCACTGTTGAATATACTTGACACTGTGAAGTTTGTTGTGAGGAGTCGTTGATTTTAACCTTTATGAAAGAAGTCTCCAGTGTCAGTTTAATGCTGTTGCTTTTAGTGCTTTATCATATCAAGTAAGCATGGAAGGGCATTGTCCTTTGCAAATGATTAGTAATAACGACAAGCTGCATTTTTGTCTCCTGATAACTATGAGAGAGAATTAAGAGAGAGACTGGTGAGGTTACGACAGTTAACAGCTGCTATAACTTGCTTTTATTTACAACAGTAACTAGGAAATGTATACATTAAAAAAAAATTATTCTTTAATTTACACATTTAAAATTTTAATTAAAAATTTTATTTAACAAGAAAAAGTACATTTGTAAAGTTGCTATAAAGTGTTTTGTGATAAAAGAGTAATAAATTATTTGTGTACGTGTTCTTAATGGAAAATAATAATGTCGGGCCACGTCACACTCCTCACACTCCACAAATATTATCTATATAAAAATATATCCTATATGGCCACAAATATATCCTATATGGCACTCACCATCATGTTTTATCCCTTAAATGCAGTGTAGGCACGTATAGACATGTACACTGCCAATAATTTTGATCTTCCTTCTCCTGTATGAAATGAAGTGATGGTGATCTTTTGAAGCGAAACTCGTTATATATTTTTTTCCCCCTATCCAGTTCACGTGTTACCTCCCACCCACCTTCAGAATCGCCTTTATTGTCATTATAATTTGCAGTACAATGAAATTGGATTTGCTGCTCCAAGATGCTTTGTATTGTAAACAAGATAAAATAAAGTAAAATAGCAGGTTAAATACAAGATAAAAAAAATTTATAAAAAATAATTTCTATATATAAAAAAGAAGCGTAAGGAAATTTTAACAGAATGTATTTCTTAATTATTTGAAAATATTGCACGAGAGTTATTGCCCACATTTGATATTGCACATGGGGTTGAAATTGAATGTTTTGTTTTTTGCTACTTTTTACTGTTTAGTGCCGTGATGGCACATGGGGAAAAAGCTGTCCCTGAACCTATTTGTCCGGGTTTTGTGTCTCCTGTACCGTCGGCCTGAGGGTAGCAGGTTAAACAGGTGGTTGCTGGGGTGGGATGAGTCTTTGATGATACTAGCAGCTCTGCTTAGGTAGTGAGCGGTGGCGATGACCTCCAGACTAGGCAGAGAGCAGCCAGTGATCCGCTGGGCCGTATTGATCACCCTCTGCAGCGCTCTTTTGCCTGCTGCTGAGCATCCCTCGTACCATGCCATGATGCCGTACGCAAGGATGCTCTCAATAGTGGCTCTGTAGAACAACACCAGCAGCTTCTCCTCCAGCTTCTTCCTCCTGAGGACCCTCAGGAAGTGGAGTCACTGTAGAGCTTTCTTCACCACCTTTGTATTTGCAGACCAGGAGAGTCTGTCAGTGATCTGTATACATGAGCCCACAGACACCCGTGATTGGCCAGTGTAGGTCCAATTGACATGGGAGAGTGTGTATGCTGCCCCTTCCATCCTGAGAACACGGCCAGTTTTGCTCCTTCGACCCCCAGCTATGGGCAGCTATAGCATCACCCTGACTCTAGCGATCTGACGATAAGGCGAACGCTTTGCCGTTGAGCCACTCGGGCGCCAAGCTCAATATATTTTTGATCATATAACTCATTACAAGTATTAATGTACCACGTTGGCACCTGGTTTGACTTCACTGATGTTTACGGTTCTTGTCTTCTGTCTTGGTTCCACAGGAGATCACGTTATGGAGGAAGGGGGACATTGTGAGGAAGAGCATGTCCCATCAAGCTGCCATTGCCTCACAGCGCTTTGAGGGCTCTGCTAGTGCAGAGAAGGCCATCGCCAAGGCCAAGGAGGAGGACAACTAATAAACTGCGAAAGAAGTCTCTTCTGTAGGGTTGTGAGCGAGTGAGTGAGTAAGCGAGCGAGTGAGTGAGTGTGTTTTTGAACA
This sequence comes from Leptodoras oyakawai, assembly GCA_024363135.1. Classification (NCBI taxonomy): domain Eukaryota; kingdom Metazoa; phylum Chordata; class Actinopteri; order Siluriformes; family Doradidae; genus Leptodoras; species Leptodoras oyakawai. The sequence goes on along the minus strand of JANCOA010000009.1, from coordinate 5,631,768 downwards.
CATTTTGTTTTGAATGTATGGGGAGCAGCTATGGCATAATAGTCCATTCCATTCCTAGACATCTGTGATCAAAAAAAAAGCTTGAAAACAGCATTATAAGAAGCGATGTAAATGGGTAAAGGTTAAATGTTTTCACAGTTATAGTCTCATTTGCCAATGTATTACACATTCACCATCATTAATTCAGATTTATTTGATGAGTACCCCATTCCTTTCCTAAAAGTCTCTTTTATTTAATTTTTTTTGATGATATCAGCTGTTTAGCAACTGTTCCAGATAAAGCATCTTTTAACATTTCATTTTCACAAGATTGTCATGCAGTTTGTTTTGTCAGTCAGTACGTGTAAGTGCTTACCTGTTTGTTGTGCTATTCAAAGTCCTGCCAAAGCACGTTCAGTTTGGAGTTGAATTTAACAAAGTCGACAGATGCCCCTATGAGTATTAACGTAGCTTTGAGCAGGACCGAACTGAATTTAATAGTGACTTTTTATAAACGTGAGTGCTGATACGTTCAGGCTGCTGATAAGTTCAGTGTTGAAATTCACCCGAGATGCTCCTGACGTTCTGAGGATGTTCTTCTTAGACACCACTATTAGAACCAGTTCTGTAGACATGCCTCGTTGTCATTCAGTGTTTCATATCATGCTGTAAATTTGGTGCCAGAATTTATAAGGCTTTAATGGAATCATGTCTTGATTTATTTTTTTTTATGTGCCTAATTTTTTGATTATACTGATTTTCAATTTCTGCAGTACTAGAAATATCTTTTTGCTTAACAACCTTGTAACTGTTGACTAACTCTTACAGAAATACTTGAATATAACAAGTATAACCTAATGAGCTGTTTAAAAAAAAAAATTATTCACGTGTTAGTGTGCACAATAGCTTAGCATTTCCATTTGAAGACAGCTGCGAAATAGTTTGGACTTCTTTCCAGTGTAGTACTGTAACTGTTAAAATCTTCACCCTTTATAATCATTCCTTAATGTGACCCTTTGTGAGCATTTTGAAACAGCAGGGAGAACTTAAATGTCCTAGGTGTGACAGTCAAGACCGTCTTTTGGTCCAGTATTTCCCTTGTTTTCCAGAAAAAAAAAGGGATCTTCAAGTTGAGTATTAGATAATTTACAAGGCTAATTGGCAGTGTTTGACCAGGTATGTTTAAAAGTATGAGTGCTTTAAAGGAAGTAACACTGGTGTATGAATCATTGGTTCAAAAAAATTCCCAGAGAATTCTGTTGGCAAAAATGTGTCAGCTGAAGTTCCCAAATACCATCGGAAGCACCGCTTGCTTAAGGTTTCGTGGAAGCCCTGATTGGGTATGCAAGCCTTCAGAGAACCAGAGGAGGAAAAAAATAACTTTGGATTTGCTTGCAGTTTTAACTTTCTAATCCTTTATGATTATAAGAAAAACAATGTGCATTCAACAGCATTTTAATGATATATGTACAAATTTTATTTACAGATATGAAAGTATATATATATGTTTTTGGAAATGACGTCTTTAGAAATCGCTTATGACAAGCTTATAAGGTACTCGCAGGATTTGCGCAAAGGGAGTTTTAAAGATCTTATACTGTGCAGTACACAAACTGCTGTCACTGCTCATATTACATGTTCTGTATATGAAAAATGTGTTTTTACTCAGATTTCCCTGATTAAAAGAGCCCTCTGAAGTTTTCATTGTTTTCTTTTGTGAAATGTTTCTTCTGCACCAGGGGCTCACAGCTGCGATAACTGGATAAATGGAGATCGAGTGTGCGTGATATGTATCAGCCAGTCATATAGGCTTAGTAGAGGTGTAATGATATGGCGCATCGTATCATTCAGTGTTAAGCTCTCAATGTGATATGTGTGTGTCAAACAATTAATTCAACAGCCTGTGTTATAAAGTGGGTTAGTCATCATAAAATACCTCTTGTATACATGAGGAGCAATAAAAACAGTCAGTCAGTCATTATCTGTACCGCTTATTCCCAGTTATGGGGTCACGGGGGAGCCGGTGCCCAGCCGGCAACT
>JANCOA010000009.1:5612223-5623232 GCA_024363135.1 Leptodoras oyakawai | reverse complement strand
AATTCATATTATGATTATTTTATAATATGAATTATATTATGAATGAACTAGTTTTGATGCCTCCAGTGAGAATCTACAATATAAATAGTCATGAAAATAAAGAAAATGCATTGAATGAGAAGGTGTGTCCAAACTTTGGTTTCTGTATATGTTATAGAAGTTATTTCAGACATGTTTTTCAGACGTGTTTTTATCATCACATGATTTTCTTTTCTTTTTTTTATTTTCTTTATTTATTTTTTACACATTTCAAGCACTTTATTTCATTATGAGAATTTTAAGTGATCAACTTTTTCCACATACGATTACACATTGTTTATGTTCCGTGACATGGTAAAATGCACCTTCACATTTTTTTCACATATTTACAAGAGTAGAGCTTTCGATCAATATTTGTGTTCCATAGGAGCAGAAAGTGCTTTAACTGACACAATGACAGTGATTGCAGAAAGATTTCATGAGCTGTGTAGAATTATGTGGGTCTCTTTGTGTGACGTTATCTCTTTACTTTTGTTAGTGGTGTGTGAGCGGCCGATAAGATTTTCCTGTAAACTTGAAGGGCCACATTTCAAGACACAACTAAAGCCTTGTCCTAGCATTGTAAACATATAATCGATACCTAAGATTCATTCTTGTTATCTATTGATAATAGAAGCAATTAGAATGTGTGCATAAATAATGTGTTTCATTTTCACTTCAAGTGGCTTCCTTTTGAGAACTAAATTTAGCCTGTATTTTTAAGTGCTTCCTAACTGAATCCTTAATGGACGTGTACAGCTTTTATATAAAAATATAAAAAATTAACAATCCTTATGTTTTGCCTGGTCAGGGTTGTGATCGAATAGATCTTTAACTGGCCGTGTGAGTGTGAGCAGAAGCATGGAGGCTCCGCTTGTCTGTCTCGATGAGGAGTTTGAGGATCTCCGGCCATGCAAGATGGAGGAGTTGGAACCGGAACTGGCACCGGCACCACTCCGAGGTTATGGTACCATTCCTCTCGCGCCACTATCCCGGGAGGACTTCTCTGAGCTGGAGAACTTCTCCGAGATGATGAGTTTCAAATCTATGGAGGACCTGGTGAATGAATTCGACGAGAAGCTGAATGTGTGCTTCCATAACTACAACACCAAGACAGAGGGCCTGGCTCCGGTACGCAATCAGTCACATGCTGAAGAGGATGAGGAGCGACTTCAGGATGAAGAGTAAGTGTGTTTTAATTCACTCTCTACTTATATATGGCGTGACTTTTTCGTACAAGCTTTTATTCATCATAATATCTTTCAGTATTCCCAAGCTGTATAAAATGTATATAAATACTCCTGTAATATATCTCCAGAGGAACGGGTGCCCCTGATATGCTGTATGCCTTTATAGCAATAGTGTTTTCCAGTTTTGTGTCTGTAATAACCATGTTTGTGTGTATGAGCTTATGTGTGATGTCCGTATCTCTGTCCAACAACATGGAATTGCAGTACATCACCTGTGTGTATATTAATGTGTGTGCAGTCCTCTGAGTTTTCTCTGAGTTGCTTCTCTGCTATTCTCAGAACCACTTACCTCTGAGTTTTCTGCAGGCCTGTCTTTGTCATCCAGTTTGTATCATGCTGCTCTTCATGTGCTAGATATCAGGGTTTTCTAAATATAGAATGCTGGTGTAGACATGCTTTTGGGTGTGTTATTCGATTCAAGCTCCCAGATGGAAAATCTGAATATGTATCAAAGCAGTGTATCAATAACAGCATCAGTGAGAACTGAGATGATGTCTGTTTTCCGAATTGTGCTTTGTCAGCAAAGAAATCGAAAAGGAAGATCTATGAAATGATAGATTACCTCATATTTGTTCATAGTACAGCATGCTACTGAAGCACTGTGTCAACAGAGAGATGATTACTGCACAACATCTTCTGTATTTAGACAGACGATTGATAGTTCTGTTGCCTCTCAGTAATCTCATGTTATGTTATCCTCCTCATTTCTAGACTATTCAGTTCTTCGTCCATATGTTCTTGTCATTGGGAATTGCAGTTGTTAATGTGCAGAAGGCTTATAGAGCTCTGAGTCAGTTTTTGGCCCGCATGTAGCAGTTTTACTCGGAGGCTCCTGCTGTGATGTGTTGTTCTTCCCTGTGGCTCCTGTTCTTGGCCTGAATCAGTCACACACAAATCTGTGCCTGTTTACAGAATTCAGCACAAAACATGCCCTCCATCTAGACTGGTGCTGTGTTTAAAAACAACACATTACTCACTATTTACTTAATTGGAGAATCGCAAGGAAATGAATATAGGCAGGCCTGTGTTCAGACACCACACCTCATCCCACCCACACACAAAGATGCACCAATCCTGTTTCTTCATAACTGCACATTGTCTTCATATCATGAGCCTTGAAATCCTACTGAATTACACTATTCAATGTGTGCACTCAGTCACTGTTCAGTTCATTAGATCAGTGCAATAGATATTACCTCAGTTTCTTCAAGATGCAATGCAGAGACCATACTTTTTTTTACACTGTGTGAAAATGTGTCTTACTTTCTTGTTGATTTTGCATAAATGGTCATTATAAAACTCGACTATTAGATCCTTGATCAGCAATCCTAATCCAAACACTTGCTGTGTAGTGTAATCTTTGTGAATTGTATAGCAATGTGTAGTGATTATATAGTAAATTTGAGCTTTTTAGTTATTAGTAGCATGCTTTTGAATAACACTGAAAACATACTAAACAAACTAGTGGACATGAAGCTGTTTGGTTTATGAATATTTCCAGATTTTTAGTTTTTAGCACATCTATGGGAAGACATTACATATACACAGTTGGGGTTATATGAATTCTTAATATGAACCAAATAAGTACACATGCAGTACTTAGGGGCCCAAACAACTTAGACGATGACAGAGCTAAAATAGTCCAGCAAGAGCATTTTTATTCGATTTACATCAGGACAAACTGGCCCACTAATGCACATCTATGGGTGTGTCTGGTCAGTGATTCTCAGTGGGAACACAGTGGGCCATTACTACATCTCCATTCCCCACACATCCACACACCTCTATGCACATGGCTGAAAAAAACTGATTTGCTTTTTTCCTCAGTGTTTTTGAATCTAGGAGAACTATATCCATGTATTATAGCAGCATTCTTATTTGCGTCTTATTTCCCAGTGCATTTTAGATTTTACTGCTTCGCTGTAGGGGAAAGAAAATGACCACTGCCACACTGCGTGGAACATTATCTAATAAAGAGCCAACTAAACTATCTGGCTCTTACATCAAAGGAAGTGACATAACTCGCCTAATGTTTGTGATAATGATCAAGCTAGAGATAAGGTGTGTATAGACTAGTAATGATGCATTCATGGCTAATTGGCAAGTCTTGATTAATATAAATGGATACTTCTGTTAATAATACTCATAATTATTGTGATTGTAATTTTAATTGTATAGTGATTTTGTAATCAAATAGTGTACAAATTATCTGATGATCACTCCAAAACACAGTGAGCCATAACTTCTCAAATAGCTAATCACTTTAGGACCATGAGCATAAAGCTGGCTTGAAACTAAGCCAGCTGTGCCTGATAAATATAAGGGTCAGAATTAGGGTGATTCTTGTACATTTGCACTGCATATTCTGCATTATGGTTTCAAACATAAATGCCATGTTCTAGTACTAGTATATAGTGTGTGGTTTTGTACAGTTGCTTGAAAAAGGAGAGTGAAGATGTGTTTGGTTTGGCTTTAGATTAGTCAGCTGCTTTCAGATGCTATGGGCTGACAGGAGATCAGTACCAGTACCAGTTTGTCCCTGTTCTGGTGTCCCAGTGTCCTTTTGTGGGGGTGAATTTATGTGTGTGTGAATGAGGGCTTGTTCTCTGACTGATTGGTCTACAGTGCTGAGACAGATGCACACTCCTGGAAAACTCAGTCTGTTAGGTGTCAATCAGTCATTCAGTCTGTTAGGTGAATGTAGTTGATGGAGGTGATGACATTGAGAAAGAAATATTTCTTATTATTAATATTAACTTTATCATCATCATGAACTGATGTGGTAAAAATTTAACCAAAACCTAAAAGAAAATGTTGCATATTTCTGTTTAATGTTTTGCATGTGGTGTCAGTGTTGTGTGTTTTAAATGTGGGTTTGTGCATATAATTGTGTGTATTTGTGTTTGTAGTGTGTGGGACGCTCTGACTGATAACTATCTGCCATCCTCTGTGTCCAGCTGGGATGGCCCCATTTCAGAGACACTGAATGGCAACCTTTCAGACGATGAAGTAAGCGAGCTATTTCACCAGTCATTTCTTTGAACAAAGTAGCAGATTAACGGTAAATGGAAATGCATGCGATGCTTTGTAATGTCATATATTTGTTTGACAGTATTACTCATAAATCCTGAATGATCTCTCAGAATACAAGATTTTAAATTCACCAATGTGCCATTTATATTCAAAAGATGTCTAAGAAAAGATTGCCTGTTCTGTCTCTCTCCCTCACTCTCATGCTTTGGAATTAAAACAGCCTCATCTTTTCCTCTACACCAGACTTATATATAACAGTAAAATCACTTTAAGTGCTCAGAGTCTTGCATCAGCCCAGACATATGATTTCCAGCATTTTCCATAGTTATTTAGACTACTTATGTGACACACTGAGCACTTAGAAATCAGTCCGTTTATAACAGTTCAGCAGATTGTAAAGAACATTCCATTAGACACCTTTCATCAAACATCCACTAGGCTGTAGCAGAAATGTTCGGCAGCACTCAATATTTTAGGCAGCATCATAATGGAATAATGTAGAGTCATTTGCCCTTTCACTCAGCCACATTTGTCACGTGTCGGAATGACGTTAATACTAGGAGACTTGAGCTGAGCGTTGTCATAACAACCATGTTTCTAACCTACTTTTTATAGATACACGAAAAAGAGGAGGAGGAGATGAATGAGAAGAATGAAAATGCCAACTGTCTGACTGAAGAGCCTCTCGTCACAGCCGACCAGGTGAGACGCTCCTAACTCCTCGACCTCCACTAAACACTTCCTGATGATGGATTTACAATAGAAAGCCACCAGCTTGATTTATGATGGCAGTTGGTTTCAGTATAAGTGACAGCTTCGTTTCAGATTTGAAGGATAAATAGAGGTGGTTAAGATTAACATCAGGACGTTAGCTTGATTTGTGTGCCTTATTAGGATGTACATAATGAGTTATTTCTACCAGCTGAGTATATTTTAGCAGTCATTCTGAAAAGTGACTTTCTGTGAAAATTGTGAAGGAATTAGTATGATAAAAGGTACGTCTAGGAAATGAATAAATAATTAATAATTAAAAATTAATAGGAAATTAAGTTGTTTTAACACATCATGCTCATATTTAGATCTTAATAGGTTGCCACTGTTTCTATGGCATTTGTTTCTGGATAAAAAAGACTATAACGTTTACGATACTGAGTTAAATGTGTCGTTTTTACATTCAAGGGTTAAGACGTTTAAAAAAAAATGTTTGTTTTGTCTGAGGTTACTTTGAAAGTCAACAGGTTTCAACTGTTGCTAGATACTCAAAGTATTTGCAAAACCTCATGTTTTAATTCCTGCAACATCCTGCATTGTGCTTAACCAGACTGTAAAAGCATTTAAGCACAAATTGTTTAGTACATGAAAAGGTTTTTGCCAACAGGTTTTTGAGATGATGGCATCAAAAATAAAGTATATCCACCCAGCTACTCTGTGCTCTGAAGCTGGGATCTTTTATATTTACATGTATGGCATTTGGCAGACACCCTTATCCAGAGTGACTTGCATTTATCTCATTTATACAGCTGAGCAGTTGGGGGTTAAGGGCCTTGCTCAGGGGCCCAACAGTGGCAGCTTGGTGGTTCTGGGGCTTGAACCCCCAACCTTCTGTTCAGTAACGCAACACCTTCACCACTGAGCCACCCCTGCCCAGGGATCTGATGTAATGATGTGTGTTGGTCACAACATCACATCAGCTAACAGCAGCACATTTCCTGTGCATTTTTATTCATTTTTTACTTCATGCTGGAGCAGCCACTACTCATGACAAACAAAAAAATGGCTCTTTTTCACAAATGTGATTCTCAAGCTGTGGGTGGAGATGATTGTGCAGTAAGTAGAGAAATTCAGATGGGGGATGTGGTATCTTTCTATTGAGTTTGCTTGTTATTTAATAAGCTATACGGATTCCAAACAGAGTTTTTAATCCCATGTTTCCTGAAATACAAAGCATACAAAGAACTGAGTAGTTCCTGTTTGGAAAAGTTGGTTGGTAGGCACGTAAGAGACCCAACTGCACTGTATGTGCACAAAACCTTTACAATTGAATTTTTCATAATATCATAATATTCCCCTTTAACAAGGATCTACATAATCTGAGGCTCAATAAACATATTAAAAAACTATGTTCTTATGTAACAAAGGAAAACATCTAATTGTTGGCATGCTGAAGCTTTCTTTAAAGAGACATTTGTTTGAATGAATTTATGAAAGGATTCACTGCTTTGTAACAGTCGATGTAACAGGCCACAGGAGAGACTTCAGGACGGAGGCTCTAACTTTTCTCATAGGTGTTCTACAACATTAAATGTAATTACTGTATAAATGGTTAAAAGGTATGATATGTCAGTATTTAATACATTATCACTGGTAGTTGTTGGCAAATTGCTGTAAGAGCAATACAATACAATACAGGAAAGCTTCATATTGGAACTGATCTGTGCCTGTCCGTATCATCCCAGCCCTTTGTTAATTATTTTCTGATAACCCAGTGTGTTTTATTCCGTATATTCCTTATATCCATCATAATGCATGTTTTAGAATAATAACTTTTTTTTTTATCTGAACTCTTTTATCTTTTATCTGTTATTAGGTGATAGAGGAGATTGTTGAGATGATGGAGAACTCTCCTGATCCGGGTGAGACCGAGGAAGAGGAGGAAGTAGAAAGTGGAATTTCCTCCCCTAAGACCAACCCCTCCCTTCTGGAGGAGATCCGCATGCTGTCTCAGGCCACCAACAACAACAACTGCTCCTATGAAGGTCACACTTCATTTCTGATCCAATAATCATATCTTCTTGATTAGCAATTTTCACTACAGATAGCTAGTGTGTTTACTATATGGTTGAAAGTTTTAACAAAGCTGGATTTACCAGTTTGATTCATCAGACATATTTTTTTGTAGCAACATGTTAGCATGCATATAGTAATCAGTAAGTTTTTATAACTAATGTATTTATGTTCCTGCAACATATAAATAAAACTATATGTACAGTATAGTGGTGCGCTGCATAAAGTATGAAAAAGAGCAAGAATGAAGTGAAATTGCAAAATTGTTGCTTAAGCAGTTCTTGAGATAATGAAATGTGTCTTTTGCTGCTCCCCCTAAGGATGGAATTTTGTTAAAGTTAGTGTGCACATAAAAATGTGGTAGTGATGTCAGGTGTGAAATTTGAGCCTTTACATCACAAGATATTTGCTAGAATTTTGCTAACCTTATTTACTCGGTGGTAGTACTCCACAAATCAATTGTAAAGAGCTAGAGTAATGCACCTCCTAGAGGCAAACTTGCCATAAAATGGGCTCAGTTTTCGAGCTGTCACCCAAACAGCCTACCACACTTCAGAGGGAATTAGCACAAAGGGCAACACACACCTAGAGACACAATCCTTATATTCCATATCAGGAATAAGAAGGAAAAAATACCTTTTGACTGCCAGCACTAGCTGATGTGGACCAAATAGACAAAAGGAAACATTTAAAAAACTATTTTTCAAACAGAAATAAAGAGTATCTTTGTCAGTGTGTAACACAAGATCACTCTTACACATACAGTGTATTCCATTAGCTAAAAACATCCTTTGTTCAGGGCTTTATGTAAACCTAATTTGATCACACTAACAGATCTTGTTGACTGAAAGCAGACATCAGCAACAGCACTGCAGTATGTAAGAAATACCGCCCTCTTGTGGTGATACGAATCACCCCAAATGACTGTTTTCCAGACATGATGACATGCATTAAGCTTAAGTGTTGTGTTGCAAGAAGATTAAACCGAATCTCTTCTCTTTAGGATTAAGGCTGATGCCCAGCTCGGATCTGCTGGAGCTGCTGGGACGTGTGGAGATAGCCGTGAGGGAGTACTCGGAGGAACTGGTGGCTCAGCTGGCACGGCGAGAGGAGCTGGAGTTTGAGAAAGAGGTAAAGAATACGTTCATCACGGCCCTCATGGAGGTGCAGAACCGGCAGAAGGAGCAGCGGGAGCTCAGCAAGCGTCGGCGCAGGGACAAGGCCATGAGTCTGCAGGGATCCGGCCGTTCTGAGAAAACCGGCATGCCAGTGAAGGTGTGTGTCTGGGACAGAGGATGAGATTGGGGGAAGAAAGAGAGAGAGAGAGAAAAGTTAAAATGGTTTAAAATATGGCATTAAATATTTCAATTCAAATACAAGTTACATATGGCTACGCTCAGAGGCCACACAGCAGGTGAATTGTATATGCTAAATTGATTGAATGATTTGTATGTGAGTGGGAGAGACCGAGTGAAAGCACCCGAGCTGAAGCGCTTTCTGAAGTCAGAGTGCATTGTCTGTATTCTCTGGTTAATGGATCGCTTCACATCCATTAACTTAAACTGCACTTAGCATTTACAGGAAGAGCAGAGGAAGCTTACACAGACGTCTCAACCACACCATGTGTAGGTTCTGCTCACACTGTCTACACTCTTACTGTAAACAAATCCCTGACATGTTCTAGCTGTGCTGGTGCATCACTTCATAATGCATCGCATACCTTAGTCATAGACATGCACATTGCTGTCAGTGCTGTTTTGGTCTTTTCTTTTATAAATTCATTCATATGATATCCAATGCAATTACTTTTTCTCATTGAAATATTTATGAATGTTGTATGAGATCAGTTAGACATGAAGGTATTTGGTTGTACATTTACAGGATGTAATCTAAAGCAGGATTTCTCAACTGGGGATGGCTGTAGGATGGCTAATGCAGTAGTTTCACTTTATGTCAACTTCCTTTGTTTCAGGTGATATTTAAGGGAAATATTTTAGTAATGGTCTGTTACGCTTTGGGGGTGTTTATTTATTTTGCTGGCATAGTTTGCTTCCACTTGTCTGTACTGCAACTTAATACAACATTCTATTAACTGATAACTTTTATCCTATAATGAAACATTTCTATCCTGGTGGGAGTGGTCACTTCCAGGATGGCCCGCCCCCATCCAAAGGCCATGAGGGCTTACTGAAAAATTAAAATGATCTAAATCATATGCAATGCCTTAACACTCATCAGATCTCAAATGTGTTGAACAGCTTTGAAAGGTTTTGTAGGAGGTTTGTGTAAGACAGCGCTTTCCACCACCATCATTAAAACACCAGCTGAGTGAAAGTATTGAAATCAGGGTTCATCACAGTTCATTTCCAGAGATTTGAATCTATGCTAAGACATATTGAAGCTGTTCTGGAGGACAGCGCTAATGCAATACCTTACTAATACACTTTACATATACAGTATATATATATAAACATTTAATAGTGAATTATTTCATGTCTGCAGCGTTTCAGTATGGAGGGCCTGTCTAACATCCTGCAGACGGGGATCAGACAGACATTTGGAAACTCAGGGATGGACAGACAGGTGAGGAAGCATTGCAGTTGAATGTAATCTTGTGTGCATTGCAAACACGACAGAATGCACATTATTCTGTGGATATAATGCATTGTTAATTATGTTTCTCTGAGTGTAGTCTTTGTATTTATCTGCAGTATCTAAACACAGTGATCCCATATGAGAAGAAAGGAGCTGCTCCATCTGTTGAGGAACTTCAAATGCTGACAAAAAGTAAGTGTAACGGTGATGGGTTGGTCTTGAACAGTGTGTAGGAAGCTTAGATATCATTATTAAGTGCACCATTTAAGTGAATTTAATAAAACTGCCCCTGGTATTACAGTGGTTCAGCTCTAAAGCACTGTTAAAAAATGAAAGCGCAAGAGCTTCTTTTTGCTCTCACCTTTTTTTCTTTTTATCTTCAGTGTCATATTAATGCAAAATCCAGTGTAGACATAGTGGAGCTAAAAATGAAACACATAGTTCCATAATGCAGTGCAGTTACAGGACACAGTTATGCTGAGTTACAGCAGACTCGGCTCGGCTAGTTAGTGATCTTTGAGATGACAAGCACAGTGATGTTGATATTAACCTCAAAGTTGATCCTTTTGACCTCTGGAGGTGACAGACTAAAGGACATTAGTGAACAAACAGCATCATGAAAACCAAGGAACACACCAGACAGGTCAGGGATAAAGTTGTGGTGAAGTGTAAAGCAGGGTTAGGTTATAAAATATCTTATAAATATATATTCAAATATATTATAAAAATATCCCAAGCTATGAACATCTCACTGGGCACTGTTCAGTCCATCATCAGAAAATTGAAGGAGTATGGCACAACTGCAAACCTACCAAGACATGGCGGTCCACCTAGTCATGTAATCCACAAATCTGGCCTTTATGAAAGAGTGGCAAGAAGAAAGCCATTCCCACAAGCCATGTAGTGGACACAGCAAACATGTGGAAGAAGGTGCTCTGGTCAAATGAGACCAAAGTTGAACGTTTTGGCCTAAATGAAAAATGCTATGTGTTGCAGAAAACTAACACCGCACATCACCCTGAACACACCATCACCACTGTGAAACACGGTGGTGGCAGCATCATGCTGTGGGGATGCATTTCTTCAGCTGGGACAGGGAAGCTGGTCAGAGTTCATGGGAAGATGGATAGAGCTAAATACAGGGCAATCCTGGAGGAAAACCTGTTAGAGGGCAACGACCCTAAACATAAAGGCAGAGCTATAATGGAATGGTTTAGATCTAAGCATATTCATGTGGGGCAACACGGTGGCGCAGTGGATAGCGCTGTCGCCTCACAGCAAGAAGGACCGGGGTTCGATCCCCGGGTGGGGCGACCTGGGAAATTTCTG
>JANCOA010000009.1:5583303-5594170 GCA_024363135.1 Leptodoras oyakawai | reverse complement strand
ATCACCAATTCACCTACCTGCATGTCTTTGGACTGTGGGAGGAAACCGGAGTACCCGGAGGAAACCTACGCCAACACAAGGAGAACATGCAAACTCCACACAGAAATTTCCCAGGTCATCCCACCTGGGGATCGAACCCGGGTCCTTCTTGCGCTATCCACTGCGCCACCGTGCCGCCCACACAGACACTGATATAGAAATAAATGTCAAGAGCTACATGTGAAAGGACCTTATACTACATCTAAGAAACAAACACACACTTCCTGTACTCATTATACTATCAGAAAAAAACAAACCCAGTTATACTGGTATACTGATATAAATCAAGTTTGGTTTGCATATTCCCAAACTTTCCAAAACACCTTCCAAGCTAATGGCAGTCATTAAATGGCATCCTGTATCACTAACCTCACTAGCAGGTATTCCTGAAACATACACATGCATAGATGCAACATATTATATGCTGATACTGCAGGCAGACCTCTAAGCTAATTACCATGTTCATGCAAACTTAGTCCTTACTAAGCACACACTGTCTCTGACACATGTTTGTGCTTCTGGCGAGTATCTGCTCTTGTCTCAGTCACACACCTGAGATAGGTTTGGATCTCCTTCTGAGGGTGTGTTTTGGGTATGGCCTACTTCTAACAGAACAGCTACTGTAATACAGCAGCTTATGCCAGATGTCTGTATGTGAAAGACAGAATATACAGTATATTGTAGCCAATACCCTACCAAGGATCAGATGTGCACCAGTCAGTGACGTCAGACTCGATCACCGGTTCTATGCCACAACCCCTCATTTAAATAACTACAGTCCCAACTCCATCAATGCTATAATCCTACAATTGCAGACTTTAATTACACTTAAAGATCTATACACATTATCTACAAAAAACTCATCTCTCCAGCACAAACTCAAACTCCATCTACTCATATCCCAGAGTCTTTAATAATTCAATTTAACCATCTATAGCTCTTATCCAGAGTCTTTAAATCACAACCCCCTACTAATCCTGTTTATTACAGTCAACATCATGATTCAGGCTGATCACAGACTGTATACTGCACATATATAATGTATTTTCTTAATACTGCTCATCAGTACTTTTATAATACTCATCAACTTGTTATTTACATTAATAAGGAATGTATGTTTTATATAACAAATGTTTAAGTTTCCGTGTTTTCTGTTTTAACTAATTTGTTTTTCAGGTTTTCTTTTTTCAGGCAGTACATTTGATGCTATAATTAGCAAACCTAAATACACTCTTGTACTATATTTTATATTGTGAAAATATTTTAAGTATACTTTAGCCTCCACCCTTCAAAGAATTCACTTTCCATTGTTGCGATGTCATAATTTCCACACCATTGTTCATTCTCTATGCTTTTTAAATAGGTCAAGATCCTTTTTTTAACCTTGACTGTCTGGTGATAAAATTGAAACAAACAGCAATTCAGTAATATGCAGTTGACATATTTGATGCTGACTGGAATAAGGCTTGCTAGATACATTGTTGTATTATCTTATGGACCATGTTATGTAACAGACCATGTTTCAAATCATCATCCACGCTCCACAGGATTTCACCTGCAGAGAAAAACTGCAGCAACTTCTCCAATATCTACCAGCGAATTTCAACTGGGGTGGTTTCAAATGCAAAGACAAGTTATGATTTGCTCAATATTGTAAGTATTTTGATACATCTGTATATTGCATTATAAGAGTGCTCCAGGTAGCTGCATATACTGTATAAGCCTTCAGGGTATTCTTTGTTTCTCTGTTATCGGAGCATAAGTTTGTATAAAAAAACTGCTCATGGTAATATATTTGAGGCTATGGAGAGGCAAAGTCACTGACCCTGAGATCTTTACTACTGTGACTGTGTGCCTTATCTATGACCACTAACCTCAGTGTGTGACTGGATTCACATCCTTCTCTCTCAAAAGTGCCAAAGGAAGTGACTTAAAGCCAAAGGAAGTGATTTAAGATTCAAGCAATTTATTTCTGCAGTAGATAAATGATAACAAATAAAGAAAGAGAGATGATGATAATGAAGATTGAGTGTGTGCGTGTGATTCTAATAAGTTAATTAGCAAATTGGTAAGCATATTTGGTTACTTTTTTTTTAAAGCAGACATGGGACTTCAGAAGGGATATACTGTACAGTGTGATAACTATGCCTTTGTTTACACTTTAATTTTACTATTCAGTCTGCTGAATTCGTCAGCTAGCATGGTTTGTCTTTATAACACTGAGTCCCTTGAGGCAGCAGACAAAAGTCCAGGTCTGCTAGACCCTACAAAGCGCCTCTTTACCATTCTGTCTACCCAGGATCCAATAACAGGAAAGATGGGTGGAGGCCAGGCTAAGAGAGTCACGTTTCCCCTCTGTAATATGGAGATTAGACCACAAACTATAACACAGGCCATAAAAAAACGGTGATGCTCTGTTTTCCTGAGAATGCAAACGTATCATAGGAGTAATCATGTGTAACCAATATAGTCATACAATAAAGTTATTACAAGATAAATATATAAATGAAATCTAGTCTGGTGCTAGAGTCTCCTCTAATGTCCCTCTACAGTATGTATTCAACAAACACTTCTCTCTCTCACACACACACACACACACACACACACACACACACACACACACTATTTTAATTCCCAAGCCATCAAAGTCTGAGCATTTCCTCTATCTCAACACTTTGCCTGCATATATTCTCCCACCAGATAATTTACCAGGCCCCTGGAAAGACAGGCTACGATTTATTTATTTATTCTGTGGCACTATCGAGGTGATCTGGGAACAGTGGAATTGCTGGGCACATGAAGGTTGGAGCTTATCAGGGAGTGGCAGGCAGCTGGGAGAGGAAGTAAAGAGTAAAGCAAAAAAAGCAGGAAAAGCTAGAACGGACACATTTCCTGGAGATACACAACCCCGAGATCCTCTGCAGCCGTTATGCATGCAGAGTTTTCATCCTTTTCCCCTCCACTTTGAATTCAAATGAAAACATACACAACTGCTATCAAACCGATGCGACTTAGCACACTAAAGATGGTGAAAATGGTGTCTCATGCCCTTGTCTGTATGATTCCTTACCTTTCTCTTTCTCTCTCACACACATACACCCAAAAAAGCTAAGAGGGCTTAACACCACAACACTAATAGTATTTAAATTCATTACATTAAACTCATTTTACCCTCATCTGACACAGATTCAGTTTTTTTTAATTAAACTTCCCATATGTTTATACTATTAAAATGCTCATTAAAACATGACTTGTCCTGAAAAATGGAGTCAAACCAATTCTGCAGGAATTCGTTGAACCCCATAATATCTCTACTCTACTGGTATGAAATGAATGATAATGTATATTAATCATATTGAAATGATCTGGCAAAGAAGTGAGTGCAAAGAACCAGAAACAAACCCATTTACGCCATGGTGACTGTGCTTCATAAAGGGGCGCTTTCCAAATATACAGTGATGTCTAATGAGGTAATCTTCACATCCTTACTACAGTCAGGCAAATAAAAAACGCAATAACTCCTACTATACTTCTATAAACCTGCATACACCATTTTCACACAGGGTTATAGTAGGGTGTGACACAAAGAGCTGCAGTGTGGATGCCTTTTAATGAAATATCAGGTGACATAAAAAAAGTTACATAGCAGACAGTTCATGAGAAACAGTAAAATTGCAAGTAGTGCTGAAGGAATATTTAGTCAGTCAGACTTTCTCTTTAGCAATATAGCCTGATGTAATCGGACTATATTGATTTCACATATGTATATTGTACATGGATTTATTGATATTTCCCCCAACAGATACCCTATCGACTGTGTGAATGTTAGATTGGGATTCAGGACACAAAATCCAATAATTACAATTAACAGAAATGTAGTAAAATAATTTATATAAGTAGCGTAAGGCTGAATTGTATGCCAAGATTGCCGTGAGTAATTAGAAAAGACACATTTGTATCAGTAGAGCTTATTTATGGTTTATGGGGAAAAAAAATTAGTGGTAGGAATTAGTGGATAATCAGTAAGCACAAGCAATGAAACTCTCATCTCTCATTCTCTAATTTCCTAACCCTTAATCCCTTAATTAAAAACCCTTAAAAAGACACATACAGAGACCTGGGTCACAATCGCTTCATGATCTGTAACCAGGACTGATTCTATTACTCTTTTGTATGCCTAATACACCCTTCTGTTGTCATGCTCCTCGTATAAATAATTAACAACTGATCTTACAGATTCAGGACTGCTCAGATGAACTGTGACACTAAAACCTCAAACTTTGTGTATTTATATATACATATAAACTGTTGTCGCAATGTTGATATAAGACAATGTCTGAGTCATTCATATTTAGATGACAAACAGATCATCACTTGCTCATAAGGTCTGAAGACTGATGTCTGCAATGCTACTGTCTGTCTTGCCCGTAAGCCACATCTTAAACACTGTGCGACCACACAGATCAAGCCTTTGATCAGTGAGGGTGATTATGGAAGTGATAGGGTGTGTTTGTATGGATGAGAGGAGTCTTTCAGAAACTCTATCCTTCTTCTCAAATTCTCAAACACATGCACCATTCCTCTGAAAACAAAAAAAAACACACATCCTCCGAACTAAATAAGGTTGGTGTCAAAATGGAAGCATGCATTGGCTGAGACTGCGAATATAAAAACTAAGAGAACATAGAACTGAAGTCTGAACAGAAAGAATAGAAAGAAAAAAAAATTATATCAAAGGGGCTTGTTTTGCCAATGTGCTTTTTTGCAAGTTCTCTTTTGCAAACTAGCAAAACTTTGAGACGTATGGTTTCTTTGCAAAATCTAGTTAAATAAACCTGTCTGAACCAAAGGGAGTTGAGAAGCATGGGGAATAAATCCAAAGGTTGAGTGCACACAGAAAGCCCTGCAGCCCTGTTGTCCAAAACACTGAGCATCTAAATGTAAAGTAATCACTACAGCCCCATCATATCCTCCACCTCCTTGTGTCTTGTCTCCAAATTCAACACCTTCTTGCCTGAATGAATTAACCTCTCAGTGCTGAATGAACTAGAAAAAGCTATCTTAATATTTATTTCACTTTTCTGTGCAATATCTGAAACTACAGTAAAGCTGGTATTGTTAATAGCTTATGCAAGCTTAAAGATGGAATCGTGAAGCTGTGACTTCATGGGTGGCATTAAAACATTAGCAGACACGATGCATTTTCATATTACACATTTATTATCTGAGGCTGGATAGATGCATTTCAGCTATCTGCAGTGCACTAAAAAAAGCATGTAACAGGCAGCTCTGTGCACCAAAGCACATTCTGGGTGGATGGGTGTGTGTGTGTGTGTGTGTGTGTGTGTGTCTGTAAATCTGACATAAATGTGAAGAAGTGAGATTAAAAAACCCTCCTTCCTCAAACCAGTCCAATGACTAAAGGATATAGGAAAAGCAGGGGGAAGGGAGGACAAGTATGTAAAACCACCCTACCAACCAGACCATGGAGACACACACAGACACACACTGGACTCCCATTTGAAACATGCTTCTTTGTCCTCCTTAGATTAAAGCCAAAAGCTAATTTACTGATACTTTGCCATGCCTTCGTAATCCCTGAAGTAATCCTCACCAGCTTGATTAAGTAGACAAATCTGGAGCTTAGTAGAAAGGAAGTAAGTAAGTGCATGTGATTCATATAGCACATTTAATGACAGATTTAAAAGGGGGTTTGCAGATTTGATATATAGCTATAAATATATAATATAAATATTGCACTAAGCAAAAGTGCATGTATTTACAGCAGACACCTCTCCATAACGTGTCCCCACAGTCATGCCATGGCTGCATCGTCAAAAACCAGTGGCTGCTGTAAGAAATAGTGTTGAAAGCATATTTGCGCAGATACTCATAATTCTCAAATCTTTGAGCTGGAGCCCATGTCTCAATTTTTTGCAGGGCAAGTCCCTGTCAAGCCTCCTATAGTTGTATCATCTGTACATGCGTTATGTTATGCAAGATAATAAGAGAGGGAAAGAAATTCAGTATGTCAGAAATGTCCTTAATGCACCAAAAAAAAAAAAAAATCAGGCCTCAAGTCTTTCAAGGATGAGAATGCTTTTTGAGTATGTCTTCACTATCTTTACATTTACTGCATGAATAAACTTTATAAATGATGTGTGGACCTATGTAAACCTGTGGAGTTAAAACAGTGAAAATATCAGTGGTTATATTAGTGGAAATTGGACATAAAACTGGACAATTAAAGATTCATAAAACATCACCTGATATTTTTCAGTGGTCACAGTTTTGGTGAGCCTGAGACCACTGAAGCTTCAGATTCCTGCTCTAGTCTGACAGGAGTAGGACCCAGTGGGTTGTAAAGAGTGCCTATTTAAGCTACCATAGTCTTCCTGTCAGCTCAGATAAGCCTGGCTATTCTCCTGTGACTTATCCTACTCACTGGATTCTGTGCAATATTTTTTGCATAGAATCCCAGAAGATGTGCAGTTTCTGAAATATTCAAACCATCTGGTACCAGAAACTACACCATTGTCAAAGTTCTTGAGATCATATTTTCTCCCCATTCTGATGTTGATGCTGATGCTGAAGCTCTTGACCTGTATCTACATGATTTTATACACTGCCCTGCTGCCACATGATTGGTATAACTGCACAAATGAGCAAGTGAACAGGTGTTCCTGTGGAGGGTGAGTCTATATCATATAAATGTCCAATACAATTTCCAAATGCACCTCAAACCAATATAAAATGGCATTTACTAAAACAAGTGCCATTCCACTGGGAATGATTTCAGCCACAAAGAGGATTTGCAGTGACTCTAGGTCTCATTAACATGCCTTCCCTCAACGTTGCTGTCAGATTTCTCAGCTACAGCAGGTTAAGGGTGAAACTATTCAAACAAAATTTTTTATCAAGTGTTCAATTATGTATATCACAGTAATTAAGGCCTGAATTATCAATAGTGTCAGATAGACAGAGTGGCCCGAACCTGACAGCCAAGGCTATTTTAAATGAGAGAGTAGAAAATGAGCTCCCAGCTGCCGCTTCCTGGAGATTATTCCAGATCACAGTGCAGAAATGAACAGCCAGTGTCACATAGTGACAGCTAGGGAATACTCACCAATCTTACAGCTTTAATGTGGATCTGTATGAAGTCCTACATCTGGGGACTAGGGATTATTGTTTTCATGAGTGTCTCTGCAAGTGCCAAGGAAGGGGAAAAAAGGATTGGGGGGTACTCCCATAATGATGAAATGTTGGAAAGACACATACAGAGATGGAAAATGACACCAAAGAGAGTGCACAGTGGGAGGAAAGACAGGGGAATGATGAATGTTATCAAAGGCACCATTAAAGTGTGAAATATGTGTGTTGGAGAAAGAATTCAATCTGGAATTGCTATGTGGTGCCAGCAACAGCTCCCAAATGAGCGTAAAAGAAGTGCTATGTTGTGTGAAGGATGTGCTCTTGTAGAACTGCTGGGAAAAATGGAGTGAGGAGTGCAAGCAGCTCCTTTAGGCACATCCGGTGTCACACGAAATCAGCTTATATGAATTTGCTTGTACTGCAGCTGACCTGAACAAGCATGCTTGCCAATTTGGCTCCCAGAATATTCAAAATGGGCATAAAACATGTGTGTAACAGTGTATTCAGGCCTAGACCTCAGAAACACAAACTCAATAGTAGTATCTAGAGGAAGAACATTTACCTGACACAGGTCGTGAATAGTGCAGATGCTTTAGTATTCATTTATATATATAAATACCATTTTGCTGATGTGCCAAAAATAAAAGTTTACTAAAACACCCATGAATAAAGAGCCCAGTTCAGATGAGACATAGCGGCACTGCCTTAATGGCTGGATGTTAAAAGTGAGAAAATCAATAAGAGTAATGATCAGTCACTAATGAACTAAGCACTACACATTGAAAATGTCAATGGAATGTAGAGAAAGAGGACCGACAAGTTATTTAGTGTCAATTACTAGGCAGAAATAACATCATCCTGCCACAAGTAATACACAATATAGAACATTTTGATTTGCATTGTACATGCAGTTAGGCATCGTAGAGCCATTGAAAATGTTGTTGCCGTTTATCACTGGTCTATTTTAAGAGAAACGTTGAATTTTGCTTCATTACTCACTTGACTTTATTTGATAAAAAGGAAATATTAAAGATTATGTCTTTTTTTTATTTATTTAAAGAGAACTACACAGTGAGGGAACATGATTATATCACTTCACAGTTCTGTTGTGCTGCTGCTATTTGATTGGTGTTAGGGACCCGCGAGATCACACACACTTCTGTTTCTCGTTTCGGTAGTCCCACCCACTTCCGTTTCCTTTTGCTATTTATAGGTCTTTTTGTTTCGGGACTGGCAGGAAATATTGGTTTGTTGGTTTGGTTTGGACTAGACTGTTTAAGTGTGATCTCCAAGCACCGCGCCTTCGTGATTCAGCTGGCACCGCACCTCCGTGCTTCATCTCCCGGCAGGATCACACGACGCCCACTTCTCCGGACGTCATCCTGCCACTTGTCTCATCGCCCGAGACCTTCAGCGCTCTCAAGCACCCCGCCTCAGCGTTCCCAAATGCTGCACCTCCGTGCTTCATCTCCCGGCAGGATCTTCGCGACGCCCACTTCTCTGGACGTCAACCTACCACTTGCCGCGCCTCCAGACTTCAGTTTCCATATTCCATGCCTTTGGTTCTGTTCATCTTTATTTGTTCATTAAATGGACCTTTTGTTCTGCATCAGCGTCTCCTTTTCTCCGTCCATTCACCTTTTCATAACAATTGGATGATTAGATTTTACCTCAGAGACCCACATATCAATAATAGTAATAATATATGAAAAAAATTACATAAGAGTTTGTCACCTTTGTCTTCTGTCACTCATTGAACTGAAATGGCATACAAAAATAAAGCAACCCAAAAAGAGCTACAATCTTCATTCTCTATTGTTCCTTTCAATCTTTTGCAATGATTTGATAGCTAATAAGATAGGAGATTAAGCTAGGAGATAGGAACACTGAACACGAGAGATCAGAGCACTGTGCACGAGAAGAGACATCCAAAAGATTAAAAAGTTAAAATACATCACCTACAGTTCACAGACATTTCATCACATTTATTTCAAAAGTGCCTACAGCATACAAAATTATCTGAACAGTGTTGTTTGACTTGTTTAATTTTGTTTGTTTAAATCGTGATGTGTGTATTTAAATAATCTGCCAGGCTACCTAAAGATGATGGGTCCCTGCTGAGTCTGGGTCCTCTCAAGGTTTCTTCCTGTAATTTTGAGGGAGATTTTCCTTGCCACTGTCTTGCTCAGCAGGGTTTTGGTCTGTTACTCTATGATTCTGTAAAGCTGCTTTGAGACAATGTATATTGTAAAAAAGCGCTGTATAAATAAATAAATTTAAATTTGAACGTATCATGCTAATTACAGCCAAGTGCTGTAATCAAGACGCGCCCCTCATGCTGTCCGCTGTTGAAGTTGCAGTGCGTTCCATTTTATTTACTGAGTTCACTATGAAGAGCTCTTGGATACTGTACCCTGTGCAGTGTGTAGGGAGGAGGGATACAGCTTAGGGACCCTTGCCATCGGATTTCAGCCTAAAATGGGTAATCTTACGATCAATTTCGGAATGTTTGTGTTCACTGGTGGTGCCACTGGTTTGTGTAAGTTAATTTTATTTTACTGTTAAGAACGTACTGTCTAAAACACAAGACCCTATTTGAACTTGGATGATATGATGAGAGGTGATTTATTTCTACACCAAATTATTAATACTCTCAGAAATGTAGCACACTGGCCTATATAAAGTCACTGCTAACTGTAGAAACATGCACTGTATATACACTTATTGTTCACTTTACACCTGTACAACTGCTCATTCATGCAGTTATCCTACCAGTCATGCAGCACAATATGTAATCATGCACATGCAGATCAGGGGCTTTAGTTAATATTCAAACATAAGCAATGGGGGGAAATAGCTGAGGCATAGTAAGAGGTGCCAGATGAACTGGTTTGATTATTACAAACTGCTAATATCCTTGGATTTTCACACACAAGTCAGTAGGAAGGCTAATATAACTCAATTAAACACTCTATACAGCTTTGCTGAGCAGAAAAGCATCTCGGAATGTACAACAAATCAACCCTTGAGGCAGAAAAACTACCCTCTACGATGTACAGTAACACATCAGGGCTCCGGACTGCGACCAAGAGGGTGCAAATGAAATTTTCATTTTGTCGCATTCAAGCAAGCACACAATGTGGTGCACAGCAAATGATGTGTGTGTATGCAGTGCTTCAGGGGATTTACTTTCTCCAAAGTCGTTTATGTTTACATTTATATATTCTTTTTATTACTCAGTTCAATTCGATTTTACTTCTACAGCCCTTTTAACAATGGACATCGTCCCAAAGAAACTTTGCAAAGACATAAGATTCAGATTTATTGCTAACTGTTATCCCTAATGAGCAAGCCGCAGGCAATAAAGAAAAAACTCCTTCAGATTACTCCTCATATTATGTTCCTATCTTTAAACCTAGACATTACTAGATTGAAAAGCAGTTCAAGACATATTTTATACTACACTCTATATTTTATGATTTCTTCTGTACCCTTACATTTCTTTCATATTGTTTCCTAATGTCTATATAAAATCTAAAAAAAAAAAAAGACCAGCGTTCACATTAAGGCTCTTGCTGGCTGTAGAATCATCTATTCAGTCAGTCAGTCAGTCAGTCATTTTCTATACCGCTTATTCCCAGTTATGGGGTCACGGGGGAGCCGGTGCCCAGCCGGC
>JANCOA010000009.1:5539744-5552452 GCA_024363135.1 Leptodoras oyakawai | reverse complement strand
CTGATCAGTTGGGCTAGGCATTGCTACTGCTGACTAAAGCATTTGATGCAATTTCAGCAGGAACATGCTTTTTTTCGGTTGGGTCTTAATATGGACTTACTTGGGTTTAATGCATTAATGCATACAGTGATTCAAAATAAATGTATGAAGGTTAATGTTATTTAGTATTGTTATTTAATTATATTTATATTACAGTGGGTTGTGTACTCAAGCGAAAAAGAGTGCATCCTGTTCATTACTTTCCACCCCTGAAACATTTTACTTGAAAGGTACCTACATATGACATTTACCACACATTCAATAAGCATTGCATAGGTCTTTTATGAAGCAATGATGGACATGTTGTGAAAGGTTTATATCAGTGTCAGGTACCATTGGAGTTTTTATGAAACGGTCTTCATGTCATGAAAGAGAGAAAACAACAATCATTAGCATTATGGGTCAAATGATTTACATTGCTATGGTAATTTATTATATCATTATATTGAAAGCTATCTATCTATCCATATATTTATTTGTTTCTTTACTATCTATCTATTTAATATCTATGTATTTACATAGTCATAGCTATGTAACACATGTAAGTTTGATTAGCCCTTCAGTTTGAGGGCATTAAAATCATTTGTTCAGCTGGCATATGGGCTTCATAAATAAGTACACTTCTGTTTGGAATGTATTTTTGAATGCAACTGGCCTATCAGCACTTCTATATGAAGTAGGCACAATAACCACTCTGTCTGTCTGTCTGTCTGTCTCATGCAAAGATTAACCAATACTTCATAAATACTACAGTTGTCTTATGGGTTTTGACATGAGCATTACATAATTCATCCAGTAATATTTAATAAAATATCTGCAATGTTTATTATTATTGTTCTGCAAGCCTAGTATTGGTACCCTTCCTATAAACAATAACAAATAAAATTGTGAGACTGTTTCCCAATGTTTGTGTATTGAATTGCACATAGTATGCCTAGACAGTATGGCACTCTTAGCAACCACATTCAGTTTTGGCACAAAATAATGTCTGCATGCAGTCAGTTCAGTCACGTACATTTCATCCCAGTGTAAAAAAAAATATGCTTACCCCGTGTATCCAGGCAACGGAGGAGTAGAGGCTGCTTTCTTCTTTCAAAAGTGTGTAATCTTCCGAAAGTGCAAATATGTAACTGTTAAACATATGAATCTATGAACTGAAAGGGTTTGCTGGCTACCACAAGAAAAGCGAGTGGCAGGGAAAGTCATAGCACAGCAATTCACAGGACCAAAACGTTGTATAGTAGATATAAATAAGCAAATAAAACACAGTATGTCTCATGGCACTTTATATATTTTACTGAAGGACCCTAATACATAAATGTGAAGCAGCACTGAATCGCTCTTACAGCTCCTCACATTAGATAAGATTATAAAATTATTTATAATAACATAATAAATCACACCTATTATACAGAAGCAGAAAGTCTTACTATCTGTTGTAAATTGCATATGTTTTGTTAAATAATATTGTTAACCTCTTAAATATCCTAACACAACATTAGCTTTGAATTTAGTATGTGGCTGAAATGTATAAACATATCATAGTATGCTCTTTCTCTTCCCAGCTCTCTAAATCTCAGCATGGTGATTCATTCAGCCGACATCTTACAATTGCCTCGTAATGAGTGGGATCGGTGTGTGGAAACTGGCCCGCTTGCTGTCGCCTCACTTTGTATTCAGCTGATTGATAACTGCAATAAAGGCTGGAGCTGCTTCATGGTGAGTTTGCATCTGTGTGCTCTTCTAAGGGCCTGTCTAGAGTCTGTTGGGACTGATTCAAGATGTGTGTCACATTCTGCTAATACTGTGATGAAACTTGGGACTATAGTTTCAGAAAATGTTGGGTGCAGTGGCAGTGAGGCAGTAAAGCTTATGATAGGCTCCCAGATGAGCTGTGACTTAATGTCATCAGTTTAGGCAGTGTCAGTGGCGGAACGAGACAAGAGCATTTTTTAACGTAATAATCTGGGAATTTTTTGCATTAAAACCCCTCACTAATGAGTCGTGTTCATTTGCAGGTGGATCTGCTTGTCAGCTCTAAATTGTGTGAAGTTCTGTGTTTTTTTTTGTCCTGGGCATAAGTCCTGTCGCATGACATTTTCCTGCAGGGTTAAAGGTCTCCATCCAAATGTCAGTGCACCAGGGAGTGGGCAGATGGCCAGCAGCTCGTTCTAGCTTGAAGTCCTGTTATAATCAGACTGACATAACCTAATATCAAAGTGCCTCATTTTGCCAGATCCTATTTTTGTACTGGGACAAATTAAAGATTTCTTTAAAGATTCTCCTTCCCAGTTCATAGCAACTCACTAAAGTGTCAGTAAAGTATTAAGAGGATAAATAGATTTCTTTCTTTCACATTTTCACTATAAATTTTCAAGTGTACTCTTATGAAATTGGCACATTGGATCAAAAACATGTTTACTATTCACTGTACTTTTTCATTTCTTAAAGTCTTGTGTAGTCTTGCTCATTGTGAAGAATGGATGAGTGGTTAATAGGCTGTTAGAGAATGTGAATGAGATGATGAAAGTGAGGGAGAGGCATTGAGACCAGTGTGTGGAGGTGGTATCCCTGCTGTGAGCCTAATTAAAAGGTGTTTGGAACAGAGGGGCTTCTGGGGAGTGCAGCAGGGCTTTACCTTTCTCTTCTCCTTAAGTTCTCTTCTCTTCTCTTCTCTTCTCTTCTCTTCTCTTCTCTTCTCTTCTCTTCTCTTCTCTTCTTCAGTAAACCTATCTTGTTCTTATCTGCCAGTGTTAGATTTGCCACATGAATTTAAAGCCATTGTAAGCTTGTCTGTAATTACATTGTAATTACATTGTAAGCCCTTCTGGCTGTAGAGTAGTGTACTAGCCTCTCTCAGTACCTGAAGGACTGTTTCCTATTCAACAAAAGGTCAGACTGCTCTTCTGTGTCTCTATCTATCCACTGGACTCCTTAATCCTTCTATTCAGACTTTGAAAAGATCAGATTGCATCAATCAGATGTTCCATCTTGTGTTGATGCATAAGTAAATGTTAATATGTTTTGTCCCAGTTTTTCAATAAGGCAGAGCTGATGGTGTAGTGCCTACTGTGAACAGCGTTGTTTAAGACACTGGGGACTGACCAAAGCTCTGTTTTCATGTTGATGACTTTATTGTTTGAATTCAAGTACATCATGCAGGATTGATTTTGTGAAACCGGTGAAGTAGAGTATGCCTTATCTGTCTTCCTCTTTTGTGTGGGCCTTAATGGGGTGTTGGAGACAAGGTGTGAGTGTGTGTAGGTGTGTAAGAGAGGCATTACTATCGATGATGGGATTTTAAAGAATATCTGCACTGATATGGCATTGAAGTCTGTTCAACTCAAATGTAATGGTTTGCCTTGACATCATCACTGCCTATGTAAGAGGTTGCTTACATATTCTTACATGCACACACTAGTGAGTTACACTGTAACCTGAAACATTTAACCTCTTGTGCAAACTCCTTCTCAAATCTTGTCCTCAGCTAATTAACCACAGTTAATGTAATATTCACCATGTTTCAGCACGACTCTCGGAGGGTCAGAGGATTCCTTCTGTAGGTTGTGGAACTCCCTCCCCAGTGCTGGTATGTCTCTCATTAGCATGGGACCTTCATTAGCTCTGTTAAAATCTGCGGTCCTGAGGAAGCTTCTCTTTGTTCCCAAAATCTCCCCCCAGATAATGCCAGGCCTCCTCGTCCATCAAGCTGTCATGGCACAAGGCTCTTGGGGACCAGGTCATACCAACCCATGCATATTCAACCAGCCAGCACCCCACAAGCCTCCTAAAGCAGGACAAATGTGGCCCAGGTATGGCAGCCAGTGGCATGTGCCCCCAGCCATATTAATGCACCAATAAAGAGGCTGCAGATTCCTTCTCAGTGATATGTCCCACAGGACAAGAAGGATAATTAAAGGCCTCGTGCTGTATTTGAATAGCAATGACTCACATTCCACAAAAGACATGGTCATGCAAAATGACATAAGAAATGTAACATTTCCTCTAAAAAAAAATTCTTCATGGAATTCATTCCTGTATTATGTTAATGTATATATAACTATTTGTATGCAGTGAAAACACTGCTGACTCTTTTTTATTTATTTGTTAGCCTGTGCAAGGCAGCTTGTTGTCACACCCTTTTTGGTATTATATTGCATATGCCCTTTCCATTTCAAGGGTCTTTCAAATTTATTTTTTCCTTTTGATTATTAACCGCAATGGGATATTCTACATCCAGAATCTATTTCATACAGTGCAAATGAAGGGCTGCACTTTAATAAAGGATTATATCAGATGTAATATTGATTTATTGGGCCAAAACTAGTCTGGCCCTCCATGTGGTATTTCACTGCCGTGTTTTGATTAACCAAATTACAACATTTTGTTAAAAATAGAGGGAAAAGAGAACAACATGACTACAATGTAATGCAATACTAACAGTACTACTGTTGTGGACAAGAACGAAAAATATTAGATAGACTATATAGTGTAGAGTACTCTTAAGCAAATGATTATTCCAAAACAACTTCAGATTCCATCACTTTCAATAGAGCATTAAATGGTGACGAGAATGTGATAATTAGGCAAATGAAAAGTTTCAAGCGTAATTACAAGCCCTGCTCATTATATTTGGAGGCGAGGGTGAGTTGGCTTTGTGTTTGGAATAAGAGGGAGCTCTCAGGGGAGGCAGGCACACTCTGGCCATCTACTTATACAGTAATCAGCTTGTCAGGAGAGAGAAAGAGAGAGAGAGATTACACTGACTATCCCTGTTATTTAGTAAGCCCAGCTTTGCTTTAACCCCTTTGTGCCGTTTATTATTATTGTCTGTTTAACAGTGATTTGTGTTTTCCTTACCCATTTTCCTGTGGTTCCTATGAGTATTAATTTCATGGACTCTTTATGCATCAAGGTGTTTGCTGATTTGGGGCATGGACGTGTCTATGATAGAGAAAATTCCAGTCACTGCAAAGCTCTGCTTATAAATAAAAAATCTATTATATTAGAATTTCAGATTTTAACCATGGCCTTGGCTTCTCTATTTGTATTGAATAGCACAGGACTCCCATCCTACATAGTTTGAGCACAGCAAAAAGCTAGATAAACACAAGCAGAGTAAATACCATTTGCGAGTTCACAGTTGGGCACTTACAGTGGGTCCACACAATTGAACAAAATTGGCAAAGTATTTAGTGAGGGAATAGTTTGCTATTTAATACACATACTGTATATACAGTATGTACATACAGTATATGACTTTCAAACACATTTCCACACATTATGTATTTTGACTGTTTTGTTACTTATAAATATGAACAAAAATGATGTACAAACCTCATTTCCAGAAAGGTTTAGACACTTCATAAAAATGAAATAAAAACTGAATGATAATCTGTAATTTGTTAATTCACTTGAACCTTAATTTAACAGACAAAAGGACAAAGAAAAGATTTTCTGTGTTTTCAATGATGAACTTTGTGTTTGGTAGATTATTTCTTTGTTCTAACAATGCTTTTGGCAATAAACCGTTAGACCTTTGGAAAGCCTGTTCCCTTTTAAATGGTGCCACATTTGTAAGTAACATGCATTTGTGGGATGAGCAGTAGAGCTGAGAATGTGGGTAGCGCCCATGAAAAATGTGCCAAATCTTCTCTGCCATTGCCAAACAGCTTATTCCACTGTTGCTATTGTTTTGAGCTTCCAGTACCCCCAGGTACAGCCAACCGGGTGTTTGATTGCTGATCTCCGGTCTCATCAGGTTGCCAGGAGGCCTGCCATGACTACGTTTGCGCTGGTATCAGCAACGCATGCACTGGAACCTGAAAATGTGGAGGAACATTATGTTCAGCGATGAGTCTGGATTCTGCCTATGGCAGTTGGATTGTCATGTGTGGAGAAGTCTCGGAGAACACTATGCTGATTGCTGCACAGATAGAGTAACATCTTCTGGTGGAGGAAGTGTGATGGTGTGGGGCGGCATCTCCCTCATTGTTTGTCATCATTGGAGGCAATCTCAATACAGAGGGATGTCGAGATGAAATTCTGCAACCAGTGGCAATGCCATATCTCCAAAGACCGAACTCTATCCTCCAAGATGAAAACGCTCGCCCACACAGATTCGGGGTTTATCAGAGACTACCTCCAGAATTTGGGAGTGGAGAGGATTTGAATGGCCTGCCAGCAGTCCCAATCTCAACCCCATTGAACACTTGTCAGCTTGGGCATGCTGTTTGTGCTACAGTGACCAACACAATGACACTGGCTGATTTGCAACAAATGTTGATTGAAGAATGGGATGCCATCCCACAGCAGTGTGTGACCAGGCTGGTGTCCAGCATGAGGAGGAGGTGCCAGGCTGTTGTGGCTGTGTATGGTTCTTCCACACGCTACTGAGGCTCCTGTTTGTTAAATGAATAAATTGTTAAATTGCCAATATGTCTTGTTTCTTCAATCATCCAGTCCACCAAACACCAAATGAGTCAATGACAGAATAAGCTGTTTAGCAATGGCTGAGGAGATTTGGCAAATTTTTTATAGGCGCAACCCACATTCTCAGCTCTACCGCTCATCCCACAAATGCATGTTCCTTACAAATGTGGCACCATTTAAAAGGGAAATTAACAGGCTTTCCAATAGTATTACATTTATTGTCAAGAAGCATCGTTAGAACAAAGACATAATCTATCTTACTTTTTGTGCTATGTTTAAATTGATGCCTGTAACACACTCAAAAAAAAGTTGGGACAGAGGCATGTTTACCACTGGGTCACATCATCTTTTCTTTTAATTATACTTTTTAATCGTCTGAGAATTGAACAGCTTCCTTCCTTCCTGGGCGCTCTCATGTGCCACGCCTTCGTGCTTCTTATCTCCGGCAGGATCTTCGCGACGCCCTCATCTCCGGACATCTCCTGCCACGGGTCTCACGGCCGAGACCCTCGCGCTCTCATGTGCCTTCCTTCAGTGCTCCCATGCGCAGCTCTACGTGTTGTTCGTATATCCTTACTCCAAGCTACGATTTGTGAATGAACGCTAGTTTATTAAAAGAGCCCCTTGTTCCGCATCCACTTCTCCATATCATTTGTTCCCCACCATTCTTAACAGATATGTTTAAAAACCATTGATACTGAAGAATGTATGACAAAAAATGATCAACATTTAGTACAATACTAAACACTTTGCTTGAAATTACAGCCTCGAGACATTATATAATCCACTTTTTGCAGGACTGCATTTTCCTTTTGGCAAATTCTGCTTGGCAACTCATCTTCAATTCCCCAAGTTTATGAGAGACCCGCTGATGGACTCACAATTTATAAATACACATTCTGTGTATACTCTATAGACTGTTGTGTATAAAAATCCCAGGAGATCAGAAATATTTGAAATATGCAAACCAGCCCATCTGGTACCAATAGCCATGCCACTATCATAGTCACACACACTTTTTCTTCATTCTGATGTTTGATTTGAACATTATTTGAAGCTCTTGGCCTGTATCTCCATGATTTTCTTTTGCATCACATTGCTGACATATGAACTTTCACCTTTATCATGATTTTTACATGAAATCTTCCCAACCCATCCTGTAATGACATCTGGATACATTTTTTAGGCAAAAATATTTTTTATATATTTGCTTATGCTTATAAATGTTTATTTCTCCTTTATATATACGAAGACTACTGCAAAAACATTTGTTGGTATTGTGTTAATTCTTCCATTTGCCTGTAATTCAAGTATAAATAAACCAGTCAGTCTCTGAAATTTGTGAGCTGCAAAAAAAAAATAAAACTCACACAAAAAAGTTACAATGCTGCCATTTCCTCTGAGCGCCATTAGCTCTGTTATCCACCCCAGCATCTTAATGACTTTACTGGTAGAGATCTGAAAGAGAGGTGATGGCAGCTTCCAGGTCTTACCCTTAGGAAACACAGCATGAGCAAATTCTGCCTTCTTCATTTATTTAACTAATAAAGAAGCAGCCTCTTTCTTCTTCTCTAATGACCACCTAGCCATTAGAATGAGGTATTAAGGGGCAAGTATGGGGTGAATGGGGATTGTTGTTAAGCTGCCTCTCTTCTCTCTTCCTTTAAAGAGGCATCAGAAGGGCAGTGCAAGAGCCATGACAGGAAAACAGGAACTACTGAATGGAGAACAGACAATACCATATACTTTTTATTTACATGCTACTGCTGCTTAGAACTGTTATTAGTTTAGTTTATTATATAAAAAAGTGACTGAAATGTGATGGATAGATAAACAGAAATGAGTAAATACCATTTGTGAGGAATACATTTTTTTTTTTTATTCTCACGCTTTCTCACAGCTGGTCATTTAGAATGGGTCCACAATTGAACAAAATTGGAAATGATAAAGTATATAGAGAGGGAATAGTTTGCTATTTAATACACATACTGTATATGTGCATATTCAAATTTCCACACTTGTTGTCTTTTGATGTTTTGTTACTTAACTGAACATAACGTATGTACAAACCTCATTTCCAGAAAGGTTTGGACGGAAATCTGTAATTTGTTAATTCATTGAACCTTAATTTGATTCAATTTGTTAAATATAAACAAATTTAGAAATGCAACACACTCAAAAGAAAAGTTAAGACAGAGGCATGTATATCACTGGATCACATCACCTTTTCTTTAATTATACTTTTTAATTGTCTGAGAATTGAAGATACTAATTGTTGCAGTTTTGCCAGTGGAATTTTTGCCCATTCTTGCTGTGTTGAAGACTTGAGCTGCTCAACAGTCTGGTCACTGTTGTCTGATTCTCCTTTTCATGCT
Source organism: Leptodoras oyakawai (assembly GCA_024363135.1). Lineage (NCBI taxonomy): Eukaryota > Metazoa > Chordata > Actinopteri > Siluriformes > Doradidae > Leptodoras > Leptodoras oyakawai. The sequence goes on along the minus strand of JANCOA010000009.1, from coordinate 5,543,606 downwards.
GCTCCATCCATTTTGAGTAGGAGACAGATCTGGACTGCAGGCAGGCCAGTCAAACACATGCTCTTGTAACTCATGACACAGTAATGCAGAATGAGGCCTGGAACTGGCTGGAATAGATAAGGATTTCCTGGGAAAAGACAGCAGAATATGTTTCTGAAATACCAATATAAGTTTAAATAATTTTATTGTATTCTGAAACTTGCAAAATTTTATGTATACTTTTTAACCTGCTTTTACTTCTTGATGTAAACTTTCAATTTGTCTTTTAAACAAAACTCAAAAAGCACAATGACTCAAAGTACATATCTGATAATGCCTTTTCCTTCTCGCCACACTAAATGAAAACCATATGGGTTAAAACACACATATAATTTGTTAATATCACTGGAGGGCTCTTCATCGTCTGAGACTTCTAATTTTCCAGAGCCTGATCTCTGTGGACACAGTTAACCAAGCGAGTCTCCATTCGGCACTGGCATGGGGGAGCTGCTCAAAAAATGAGCAAAATAAATTGAGAAGGAAAAGCAGACAATGAGGCCAGCTCATTGTGCAGTCTGTTAATCATTGTCCTGCCCCTCTGGCTTCAATAAAAGGAGTATAAAAGAGAATAAAAGAACAATTTGGGTTGCCCCAGCTGTGAATGCTCAGCCTATCAGCCACACAATGACTGAGTGACTGCTGCCGTAATTCAGTGTGTGATCTCGGAAACGCCCCCCTTCTCTCTCCATCTTTGTTTAAGTTGACTCTTGGCCGAGCATCCGTCACACAGCCAGATGGGGAAATCCATAATGCAAAATAGGGATGAGCGAACCCCCCCACTCCCTCCCTCCTTCCCTCTAGTTACCCCATTCTGGCTTCACAAACTGGTCCATTACAGACCAATCGGGGCTCCCTTTCGGCTAATTAAGCGCAGCTTTGCTAGTGCCAAGCGCAATGGGTTAGCGACCCCCAATGAAGCTCTTGCACCTGGGGATGCTACCTGTTACTCAGCCGAGTCATCAGCCCTGAGGAGGGGCTCAGCTGCCATGGGACAATCCTGGCCAAGCCTGGCTGGTGATGCATGGTGCCTGTATCTGATTTGTCTACAGTGTCTTAACAGACTCTGTGGGCGGTTTGATGTCTTTGTATTTGCAGATAAACATTCTGTGATGCTGGTGCCTTTGTTTGCTTACTATGAGTCTCCGTAAGGGCATCATTATATCTTCTTCTCTGAGTTTGTACATCGATGCTGTCCAATACAAGCCACAATTATAATTTAGTCATAATGAGATTTATTCTGTTATGTATTCTTCAGATTTCAGTTTTAAAACATGATTCCCAAATTCTCAGCATTCTATCTTGATGTTATTCTACAGAATCTCATATCAATGGTCTGTATGGTGTTCTGTCAATATTTCAAAAACAATAGATCCCAGTTGAAGACCTAAAGAACTGAAAATCAGTCGATGCAGTGTTATAGAGAGAAAATAGCTTTGTAAGTAGCGTCATTCAATAGTAAAACCTACAGTGGTGTCAGGTCAGTCTGAGAATGAGCTGATATTCTTTGCTGAGGAACTTGGTCAGTCTTCCATTGATTTTCCACAAGGTTAAATGACCTGCAGACCAGGTCTGTGTGTTTCTGCAAGTTGCTGAATGTCACGTTCCCCTGAGCAAAGCTGATCATGCAACTCTTCTTCTCCCATTCTCAAATGGCAGAGGCAGCAAATAATTCATCTCTCTGCAACAATCAATACCAAGCACTCTTCCATCAGCCCTATATCTCTTTGTGCTGCTGATTGAGATGAACCGTGCTCTAATCAGGTCCAGACACTCTGATTGGTGGAAAGTGCATCTTATTGCATGTTGCCAAAGCAATGTTCTAGGAGATTCGAGTAGTCGCTCAAAGCTCACTGAGATGAGTAAAGGCCCCGAGTATGTGTAGACATGCATGTCTAGCACTCACCTTGTTTGCTTTTTTTAAATTCATCACCCTGTTTTAGCCATGCTGTGTGCATATTTAAATGATTGCTTTGCAAATTTTTGTAGATGTGCTCCCTATTTAAAAAATGAATGTCAAGGTTAAAAAATGCATAAAAATGCAAATGTCTGAAGGCAATGGATGATGGAAGTGTGTGTGTATAGAGGTTATACACGTGGGGTTGAGGCTAATTGTGGATTTGTTGTGTGATTACACTGTGTTTGCTCTGGCTTTGTGGAAAGTTGAATAAAGCTGGGGGTTTGTTTGACTCTGTAGCCCTTGGCCTCAAGTGTATCCCTAATCTCCAGAGGCTGGTTAGTCCCCTGGTACCCCTACATATTGCCTGTGTCACCTCAGCCTGCCTCCCCAATTTCCTGCCCACAAAAGAAATTAGAGCATGGACAAATCAGCATTAGGGCATAATTGGGAAGTTGTGATATGATGTTTTCTTTGTCTTCCAGACTGGCATGAAGTCAATGATTGAAGCAGTGCGACTTCCTCTCTCAATAGTCAACATTTTTGCTCCCTTGGCTTCTGTATTGGGAGCCAATCAAGCCGTAAAGCTCCAATTATGCGGCTTGGCATATGGGCAGTGCAGCCTAATGACAAAAGAGACCAAATGCTTAAGAAGCAAAGGTCAAAGTTGGTTTGTGGCAGTGCCAAAAGAAGCCCAATTACAGGAAGAGCTTTACCCTACTGGAAACTCCAGATCCAGCTGTGGGAGCATGACTCTGCACCTGCATAGCCTGCTGGCATGAAAACACAGATGCATACACCCACACACACAAGCAGACATACACACACCGGTACTCAGGCACCCTGAGACCATCAACCTGTCTTTCAACTACAAGCTGCTATCCATAAACAGACACAAATACAGACACTGTATTTATAACACACTTCCAGACTCCATGGGGACATTTGGGGTGGTAACATCCCAGTGCAGTACCATGACTGTGGCAGAAAGCCATGCCACAGCTTGGTGTGCTGGCACTGATTGGTCCTATCTCAGCTGCAGGTCTTTTGAGAGTTACACTACCTATTACCACAACCAAACACAGCAATCTCTACATATGGCACCATGTCCAGACTGGTGTGTGTATGTGTGTGTGTGTGTGTGTGCATTGTTTATTTTGGCTTCCTGTGTGTGTGCTAACTTGTCAGTATTGCCACCTATCATTACTCTCCTAACACAGTGTATAAGAGAAAAAGCTTTAAAAAACATATAAGATTACACATAGAGAGTTCCACTGGCACTGTCAGACACAGCTCAGAGCAAAGTTCAATGCAATCAATCTCTCACAACAAACCACAAATTACTCTCTCTGACAGCTCCATTATGGAGAACAAGTCAAACACTTTTAAAATAAACAAAGACCTTTTGCCTATTGCTTTCTGGCAAACTTTGGTCAGTGAGGTGATGCTTTCTATCTTTGTCATTTAATTGAGTCTAATTATTGTGGTTTCAGGGGACAGTGTGGAAGAATGCAGTAATGAAAGTTCGATTTAGATAGTGCTCTTTGACTGATAATGGGAAAACACTGGCATCTCTGGTGTATGATCTTTGGTTTTGGGTTTATGAGTACATAATTTATATTATCTCTGTGTGTGGTTTGTCTTATTGTATCAGTCATTCTCTGTATGCATGTGTCTCATGGTGCTTATTCATGCCTGGTAGATTTTATTGTCATATAAATATATAATATAGAAATAAAGATTATTATTATTATACTGTATATATACAGTATATATACAGGGGTTAGACAATGAAACTGAAACACCTGTCATTTTAGACCACAATAGGGCCTCCTTTTGTGGCCAATACAGTGTCAATTTGTCTTGGGAATGACATATACAAGTCCTGCACAGTGGTCAGGGGGATTTTAAGCCATTCTTCTTGCAGGA
>JANCOA010000009.1:5502563-5513337 GCA_024363135.1 Leptodoras oyakawai | reverse complement strand
AACCACTTCCATGCAGAGTCAGTGATGCCAAGACTAGAAAGAATGGACAGAAGGATGTCATGGTTGACTGTGTCAAAGGCAGAAGAGAGGTCAAGAAGAATCAGGACCGATGATAACCCAGCTGACCTTGTGGCATGGAGCTTCTCTGTCACATCGCACTCTGTCGCGATGAGTGCAGTTTCAGTGGAGTGAGCCGGTTTGAAGCCAGACTGGTTTGGGTCCTGAAGTTGGTTCTGGGAGAGGAAGAAAGACAGCCTTTAAATAGGCTGGCAAGCAGGTGTCTCTTGTCGACCCTTAATTAGTGCTCCCTGCTGTTAGATAGCGGAATAGTGAGCCCCCTTACAATTAGTGTGTTTGAAAGTTGAACTTGTGTACTGATAAAAGTAACTTTATGTTTGCAATTCAATAGCCATTGATGCAGAAATGACGTTAAAAACAAACAAACAATCTTCCTTCTATAAGGCTTTTCCGCTTCCTGCATCATGTTGGACTTTTTTTAAAGTGTGTGCATTGGTTGTTTGATAGCAAACCTTCTATGTACCTTCCTGCCAGGCTGACATGGAAATGCATTGAGACTCAATGTTGCTTAAAGCTTAATGAGTTTCTATACACTTTGACTCTTTGAAATTGTACATGAAAGGATCTAAAGGGAGCCTGCTGTAGCCAGTACACCGGTGCCAAGCCGGGAGCCAGAGCTGTTGTAAGCATTCACAGCAGGTTTGAAGTCAGACTATGTGATGATAATAGGAAAAGACGATGCTGGCAAGAGCTTAGAAAAATTATTTGTCAAGAAATGCCAACAGAAAATACTACACAGTGTTTGGAGGCCAACATTCATGTTTATCTGTTTGTTCACCTGTGTATACCAGCTGGATCACAGATTAATGTTGTGGAAGAATGTATTACAGTAATGCTCAATACTACTAAATTACTAGCGTGCTCAGTATGGTTTGTGAATTCTGGCTTTTAGTAAGACTCAGTTACTAAGGGTAAATGTATGAATGGTGTTCAGTGGTGTGACTTTTTTGTTCCAGACACACACTGTTATTGACTACTTTTTGGCATTCTGTATTTGATTTCTTTTCTGGGGTGCTTGGACAGCCGATCCAGCCCTCCCCTATGGCAGCAATATTTGGAGTGACTCCGCCAGGACTTAATCTGGGGAAATCTGGCTCTCAAGTGATAGCTTTTGCCACATTAGTGGCAAAACGGCTTATATTATTTAAATGGAAAGAGAAACATCCACCCGCCTTTAAAAACTGGGTGAATGCCTTAATGCAGTTTATGGTATTGGAAAAATCCGATATTCCTTAGCTGGATGCAGTGACAAGTTTGATGCTATCTGGCAGCCTGTTCTAACATATATAGACAATATAGACTCTGTGGAATTGTAAGTAGGATAATAACCATTATTTAATCTTTCTGTACCCTGGTATTATTTACACTTATTTCATTTTACCTTTTGCCTCCTTTTGTACATTGCTATATTGTTTATAAAATCTTGGTGATATGCACATAATTTTATTTCTCTGTATATCTAGACAGGAGACTGAGAGGTTGCCCTGGTGCAGTATGGCAAAGGTGTTTAATGTTGGAGTTGGGGTGGGAATTTGTATTTTTTATTTTATTTATTATTTGTTTATCTTTGTATTTTTTTATTCTTATTTTTTGTTACTATATATATTTCCATCTTTTCTATTATGGTGGTGATGTTTTTTCTTTCTTTTTTATAATGCAAAAATATCAACAAATAAACCTTTGTTCAGATACACACTGTTATTCTCACCAAAAAGAAAAAAATCCTATTCAGGTACATCCTATTCATATCTGTATTTATATCTGTTTAGCTACAACCATATAACACACTTTGTAACCCTGCAGAAGTGCACCTTGCTGATTTCTCCTATTTCATGAGTTGTATTTGATTATCAAGGGGCTGATAATAGAGATTGATCATAGGCATTACGACGTCACATCTTTTGTTTCCAAATCAGCCTTCTTTTCCCCTTTCCTTTCTGATTGAATCAACACCCCCACCCTTCTCTCTCTGGACCATGGCGTGGTCCCTGTGTCAGCTGGCCCCTCATTAATTAAGGTGCACAGAATGCCTTCATCTCGCAAGGTCACCACTTTGCTTTGAAGAAACCCTTGCTAGCATCAGCTATTGCTATTTAGAGAGAATCACCACCGTCTTTCTCTTTCTATTTCTTTATTTATAGTTAGAAGCAGCTGGATTTAAAGATGACTGGTGTCTGATGATGCACAATAGGTTGTGCAAGATGTGCAACAGCTAGTTTTATGACATAGTTAATATGTCTAGATGTCCCTTTCATTCCTGATACATAGATATAACTCTAAGACAATAGGCATGCTAGTAATTTTTGTAATGAAATATAGAGCCTCGTTTCTGAGAGAGACAGAGAAAGTGTATTGTTTTTAGGAGGAAGCATCAGATGTGTCACCTACAGCTTATACATACATGCCAGTACAGAGAGGTTGGAAGAAAGATGCTGTGCGCATTTGTGGATGAGGAGGCAGCACAACAAGGGCTTTGTGCCTCTGTGAGCAGACTCTCTGTATTCCTATCATCTGTTGCTTATCTCTTCGGCGAATTGCACTGACCTACAGGTGAGCCACACTGAGACCCCACACGTAGCTCATAAATTATAGCCAGAGAGATGGGAAGGAGAAGAAGCAGGAGACAGGAAAGGAAGGTAAAGGAGGTTAAAGTCTTTGGCACTTGTGAGGTGGAGGTCATCACTCTTCCCCCGTCTCTCTTTCTCTCTCTCTCTCTTATTCTCTAGGTGTTGACAGTTAATCAGGGATGGCTAATGGGGACGTTTTCTCTACTACACTCTGACGTTGCTTTGCAAACCATTAACTCAGCAGGGATGTAAACAGCCACACTGATTTAGCAGTACATCCTTGCCATTGGTTTGCCATTGGTGTGGCTCATGGCTCAAATTACATTACTATGCCATGTTAATAATATTTTCAATATGTAATGTAATATAGTTAAAGTTCAAACTAATAAAGAATATTTTGTAGTGCCGTAGAGACTGATTTTGAAATTGACTCTACAATTTGTTATGCACTGCACACATTTGTGGCCAAAGTCTTGAAACACAAACACACACACAGATTTTGTCTTGCTATATTTGTGAGGACTTTCCATTGGCAAAATTATTAATGCAGCTAATTAATTCTATGCCTAACCCTAAGCTTTTGGCTCTTCTATTTTTTACATTTTTGTTAATAACAACAACAAAAACACTCTCTTTATAGGGACTAGCATGAGGGATATCAGATATCCCTATTTTATCAATAGTATTATAAATATATTTTCTATAATATTGGTGGTTTGAATGTGCATTTAAAACCATAATATAATCTCCAAACATATCAGGAGCTCTAAGATTCTTTCCATACAAAAAGTATATAAATGGAAGTCTTTTAGAGCTTTGTTAATATATTACATCATAAGACATGTATTCTGTTATTGCCAGAAAGGGCACTTTAATAAAACTCAACATCACACATTTTGATACAACAACTGAAAGCACCAGGAAGCAAAAAACAATACAGCAGATTTACATGCAGCACATTTACAATTTTAACTTAACCAACCAGACATGAATTTGACCCTACGTGTACATTAAATGAGCATGGATAAAGTCTTATGAAGAAAAAATTGACATACACAACACTTTAAGTGACCAGACATGCCATAAATGGGCTCAAAATGCATCTTAAAAAAAGACTGACATATAAGAATGCCAGTGCAGATTACATTGCAGCACATAATAAGTTATTATTAATGATATTAAATAAAGTCCACCAATAAACATATATTAATATACAGTATATAACAATGATGAATTAATACTTACATTTATCATATCAGGAAATACTGAAGCATATACATTAACAACCTCTGAGCCATTTGAATAGCCAATAATAATGGTAATAGTATTCACATCTTTCTAATTCTAACTCTTTTGTTAAATAATACCATGACTTGCAGTATTAATAAAAGTTCATTTGCATAATGAAGAGTGTGTTTGAAATAATGCAGCTGAACCCAAGATATAGGATATAATTAAACTTCAGTCAGTGTGAGATCCAATATTCCAGCAACTCAAACCCAAACCCTAAAATGGGATGCAATATGAAATAATAAATATAAAATAATATAAACATTGCTAAACATTTTCACCCCTTGGTACAAAATAATAGTTTATTATGGCATAGTCTTTTTGATGTGCTTGAACAGATCAACTTCTTGTGAGATTGTCCACCATTTTAATAACATCACACCAATAAAGTGGTTTGATGTTGATCAGGTCTCAAGAACAGCATGGTTTTAATGAACAGAATGGGTTCACATTAATTAAAGTGTTAATGGATATTTATACAGTATATGACTCAGAGGCTGGTAATGCATGTGCTTCATTATGTCCTGAATTCCTGTATTCATTAGGAGAAGATTAAATCAGATATATTAGTCTATGCTGATGGTTGACCTTAGAGTAAAGTGTTACCTGATTATATAAGAAACAAGATATTACAAATGATACCACAAAAAAGTGCACCAGGCAATTTATGCTGAGATTTAAACACAGAAGAGTACAGACTTATAATGTGTTCCCTTATTCCTTCCGTTGTAAACATGAAATCTAAAAGAATTTTTTTTACATCTTCTATGTAGTCCAAGTGTTTACATTTTACTGAAGTAAATTACGATTGAAATAACTGTATGAGTGATTGCACTCTCCTCACTGAATGAAAAGAAGGTCCAAGTCTTATTCTAGGGCTCTTTGTTGCCTGGTAATAAAATGGAAGTGCCTTCACAAGAAAAGGTTAATGCACAAAACAAGGAAATGCAGACAAGAAGTGTGCTCCACTGGGGTAGAAATACACAGATGTTTTTGTAAAAGGTTACCATTAGACTTCAGAAGGGAAAAAAATGGGCCTTGATTTGCTGAAATTGCCTTTGTCTATATTGTCTGCTGTGTGCTCTCTCTCTCTCTCTCTTTCTCTTTCTCTCTCTCTCTCTCTATGGGTGTGTGTGCATGTGTGTTTCATGCTCCTCCAGGAGGTCTGTTCCTGAAGTGAAATGAAGTGCACATATTATATGAGCAGCTGGAGGTAAATAATGACAAGCAAATGCAAGCCTGTCTGGTTTCGTGTTCACATATGTGAGCATGCTCAGGACTAGAGTGAGACTAGAGAGCAGATTTTCAGAGACAGCCTCCGTCTCCTTCTGGCTCTTTTTCTTCACTCCAGTCAGGAGTGAAATCGGCAGGACTGAAGCTTCAAGCACTATCCATTGTGGTTACTGGCTCAGCTCACTCAGCATGCTCATCATATTTACAGGCGCTACGACGGTAATGACATGTGTATGTGTGCAGGAGTGTGTGGGGATGTGAGGGGTGGAGGGGCAACATCTGTAGCACAGTCAGAGCATGTAGATAAAACACAACCTGCTGAGCTCTCAAAATGGAAAGCAATGTTGTCTTTTGTCTCCATTAAGTGGACACCAGCATGTGTGTGTGTGTGTGTGTGTGTGTATGATTGTAGTACCTTGTTTCCTGCCATAGCATACACATTTGGCAGAACCTCACATACTAACCTCAATTCATTTTTCCTAAATCACTCAATAACCCTCTCCTGTCTTTCTAGTTTCACGCTGAAATAAATGATCTGAACAACAAAGATGTATCTCTCGGCTGGTGCCAGGCTTGCAAAAGCTAAATAGCCGGACTGAATGAGGCATTTTACAAATGGACAAATGAACACAAGACTGGCATGTTTGCTATGGCAGCCAGATAATTGGACAACATGTCAGCTGCTGGGCGTGACAGCTTTGACATTCGTTCTTTTTTGTGGGACTGGATTCTCCAGATCAGTTGACTTTAAGGCTTCTGATTTGCAAGCAGATTTATGTATATCGGTGCCCGCCAGATGAGTCCAATTAACCAGCTGAAATCAAACGCAGGTCGTTTTTGTCTGGATATGAAAATGCATAATGCTGCCTTGGGGAGAATTATTTCCCAAAGGTCATTTTTGACATGACTTTAACATGTTTGTGGCAAGGGCTGATTGTTCCCTGTGGGCCCTCTACACATTAATTGTCCTTATTCTTACTCTGGAAGCTTTTCACATCCTACATCCTGAAAATGTGTTAAATGTTAAAAATGTGAAATTGATTCTACATTTGTATATTTGTACTTATTTGTATATAGGAGGATGAAAGCAAAGGAAGTCTGAGGGTTGTAGGCTGTAAAGAATGACTTATTAATGCTTTCAGTGTCTGTGACCTTGTGGTGCGGCATTGTTGTGTTGAGTTCTGGAAAATAGGAAGTGAGTGAAAGTAATGGGCGATGAAGCCTATCCCTCTTATTATTGTGCAGCCAAATAACTACTACTGAGCACATAAAGTATAGCACAGGAGGAAAACAGAGAAAGGTAGATAAAGAGAAAGATAGAGAGAGGGGGGTGGAAGGTGGAGGAAGCCAGATGTTTAATTTGGGCCAGGTGTGCTAATCCATACCAGCTAATCTTCCTCTTCATAGAACAGCAGATTTAAAGAAAAAAGTACTATTGTACTATTACTACTGTTAAGGTTCCATTATACACCCAAATATATGGCATTAATTAACATTAACAAATTGCATTAAAAGATTAGAAGATTAGAATTAGTACACCATAAACAACATTAACAGATTAATTAGCATTGACATTAACTGATGTTTGTTTAGATGATAACAAAACAATGAACATCTGTAATAACTGATGCTTATTCTGTCTCTAAAATGAAGGGATAAAAACAATTTAACAATTTACACAGATTCATTACACAGAATCTAATCAAAGGCAATAACCTTAGAAATTCAATAATGTATCTAATCATAGTACAAAAAGTTAGGAAATTTGTGTTTGGTAGATTATTTGTTTGTTGTAACAATGCTTCTTGGCAATAAATCTTTCCAATACTGTCCAATAATGGTGCCACATTTGTAAGAAATATTTTGTGGGATGAGCAGTAGAACTGAGAATGTGGGCTGTGCCCATGAAAAATTCAACAAATTAAACAAAGGAACCTCGGTAGCATGTGGAAGAACCATACACAGCCACAACAGCCTGGCACCTCCTCCTCATGCTGGACACCAGTCTGGTCACACACTGCTGTGGGATGGCATCCCATTCTTAAACCAGCATTTGTCGCAAGTCAGCCAACGTTGTTGTGTTGGTCACTCTGGCACAAACAGCAGGCCCAAGCTGACAAGTGTTCAATGGAATTGAGGTCAGGACTGCTGGCAGGCCATTCAAATCCTCTCCACTCCCAAATTCTGGAGGTACTCTATGATAAACCCCACTCTGTGGGGATGAGCATTGTCATCTTGGAGGATAGAGTTGGAGTCCCAGACTGTGAAGATATGGGATTGCCAGTGGTTGCAGAATTTCATCTCGATATCTCTCTATATTGAGATTGCCTCCAATGATGACAAGCCTAGTTTTTCCACTGAGCTGCCCCACACCATCACACTGCCTCCACCAAAAGATGCTACTCTATCAGTGCAGCAATCAACATAGTGTTCTCCATGTCTTCTCCACACGTTGATCTTATGATCCAACTACCATAGGCAGAATCTGGACTCATCTCTGAACATAATGTACCACATTTTCAGGTTCCAGTGCATGTGTTGCCAACACCAGCACAAACGGGCCTGATGGTGAAGGGCAGTCATGGCAAGCCACCTGGCAACCCAATGAGACTGGAGATTGGCAATCAGGCACCTGATTGGCTGCACCTTGGGGTACCTCTTTGGCAATGGCAGAAAAGATTTGGAACATTTTTCATGGGCACCATTGAAAAGGAAAATTAACAGGCTTTCCAATGGTATAAGATTTATTGCCAAAAAGCATTAGAACAAAGAAATAATCTACCAAACACAAATTTCCTTACTTTTTGGGCTATGTTTATCTATCTATCTTTTCCCTTTTCCTTTTCCCTTTTGCACATGACCTGTATTTTCAAAGCTAACCCTAAACTGAAAACAGCAGGAATCTAGTTTAAATCCAGATAGCTTTCAGACAGATAGCCATGTTGTCATGACTTTATACAGCATGTGCACTATTTTGAGAAAAAAAAAGTTTTATTTTTTCTTCTTTTTTTGTATTCTCTCTATTCTTTGCACTGTGACATGTTTTCATGTGGGTCACACAGGGAGCTGCTCCATTGGTTTTTAGCAAAATCAAAACATGGTATTTGAGAAAACAAATGCTTTTCTGCAATAGAAAACCATCCCGCAACCCATTTTCTGCACCTGTGCCAGGAGGATAATAGCTCCCCATTGGTTTGCTGTGTTTTATCAAAGTTTGTAAGAGAATCCAGACAGATGGTAGGCTGTTTAAATGGCAAAACACATTATAATGGTCCCAGTTAGATTTAATCAGTATATATGTACCCTCCCTCTCGTTTTCCTCTGCTTCTCTTTCTTTTTCCTTAATTTGCTGCTGGATCGGGTTCTCATAACATCCGTTTCCACTGCTACACGTTAAAACTGCAGAAAAACTGTTTATGCTTATAAGGGAGGTTCTGGCCAATCCTGCCAATTCAGCAAACTCACTTTGACAATACAGAATTCATATTTTACTACATTTCTTAACAGGAATAGAAGAGCATTATTTTTAACACCACTATATGACTAGTGTAAACATGCCTTTCTATAATGCAATCATCCTGTCACGTTTATTACTTACTGAATGCACTTATTCCCTAAGAGTTTAGACTACATTACTCTGCTCTCATGGGTTTTTCTTATTAGTTCTGAGGTATACTCAGTATGAAGTTACACTTAGGATAGTATGGATTGGTGGATATTGGGTTGGCTTTACTTATTTGACATAGACTGGAGTGTTTTTGGATCCATTTGGCTAGTGTGTACTACCTGGTGTTAGCTCAGTTTGCTTACATGTAGGGACAGAATTTGTTAGGTTGTGGTAGCTTTGTGTGTGTTGGGTTAAGATTAGTGTATGCTGGATGTATTGGTGTACTGGATTCCAATTGGATGATGTGTTTTGGGTGAGTGCATTTTGGCTTAAGTTAGCTGGTGTGTTTTATGTCAACATGAACTATTGTTTGCTGGGTTGACAGGAGGTGTTATTTGTATGGTCAGTTTACTCTTAAACATGCTGATTTAAAACACGTTTTAAAATGCATTTTGGGTGATTAGGTCACAAGTGGACAGCTGGGCACATCAACATTTACACCTGTATCTATCCAAGGTGTCCACTTGTGTTCAGATTTTGTTACTGCCTGTCACTTCTGCTCAGGTCAAAGGGCCCAGTGCACAGTTATTATATCAGACTCTGTTGCTAGACAAGTGCCAGATTTGTTTAACTAGGCTAGCTACGAAAACATATGTTTCAATGTTTCAAGAGCTGATATACACATAGGGGCCAGCACACGCTGTCACCAAAACAAGCACCACATTCTGCATTAATGATGTAATTTCCTGTTATGCCCTTCACACACATCAGGATGCATTAGTGTTTACACTACAAAAGATTTGTGGTCAAATGCCTCCCAAACTACCTCAGTAAGAGGTTTGTGTGATTGGGTCACGCAGCGTCTTGGTGGCCCAAGTGTATTTAGTGGTATTTGGTGGCTGTTTACCTGTGAATAGACAGGGTGTCAGGTTGTGGTAGCTTGGTCTGTGCTGGGTCAAAATTGGTATGTGTTGGTTTTATTGCTGTACTGTGTGCAAGTGGTATAGTGTAGAGATTGTATAGAGCTGGCAGTAGGTTGTTGTGTATAGAATTGTGGGTGGGGTGATTTTGTTGTTGACTTGGAAGTTGTTGGCTGGGTTTGTATTTTTTATGCAAATCTGAAGTATATTTAATAAGACTCTTTGCAAGTCTGCAGTTTAAACTAAGTTTAGGTGAACTCACTGGTGCTCAGTTATGATAGAAGTGATCTACACACCATTGAGATTAAAGTGTATTTATGTATGTACATGTAAAGTCATTATTATCTCTCTCTCTCTCTCTCTAGCTTTCTTTTCCTACCCTTTTGTACCCTCTCTAGTCTTTATTTGTCGCCCTTCCCCCAAAGAACATTGTGTAAACCCCTGACTCTCTCGCTGTGCAGTAATTAGCAGATGGAGTAATGCTGTCACCCGGCAGTTAAATTAAGGGCTGGGTTCCTGGGTGGCAGGGTTGGCATGGGTCTGAACGCTGGGGTGAGAATGTGTCTCTCTGTTGGTCACCTTGTGATTTGTTTTGCAGGGGGCATGTAAGTGAGGTAGCACACAGTGATGAGCTGAAACACTGCAAATTACAACCAGGACACCTGCAATAATTGAAGACAGACTGCACTGACTCATACATGTTTATTTCACCATGAAATCTCCCACATCCTTTTCTCATACGAACCAGGATGAATTTTCAAATCTATCTTTTAATCTCCAACATGCAGTACATAAAACATACAGATAATTTACATGCATCTCAATACATCATTTAATACAGTGGAAAAAGGTCATTTTTTTCATAATTGAATCTGAAAATGGTAAACTGTCATATATTTTATATTCATTTCACATCAAGAGACATATTTCAAGCATTTTTATATTTCATTTGCATTATGACTTGCAGCTCATGAAAAGCAGAAATCCAGTATCTCAAATGAATAGAATATTTCTTTTGTGAACAGCCAGCCTTTTCAGCAATGACCTTCTGTGGCCTTGTGGAGGGTGTTGATGATCAT